>JARYGA010007554.1:0-41204 GCA_030545235.1 Helianthus tuberosus
CAGCGGAGTTCACAATGTTTTCCACGTGTCAAATCTGAAGAAGTGTCTGTCAGATGAGACCCTCATAGTTCCTCTCAAGGAACTCACTATCGACGACCAGCTGCGATTCGTCGAGGAACCTGTAGAGATTACTGATCGAGATGTTAAGATTCTCAAGCGCACAAGAATACCTCTCGTTCGAGTTCGTTGGGATTCCCGTCGTGGCCCAGAGTATACCTGGGAACGAGAAGACCAAATGAAACTCAAGTATCCCCAGTTGTTTAAGAAAAACGCAACCACTACTGAGGCTGAAGCTACTGCAGAATTTCGGGGGTATGATGTGACACCCCAGGAAAATCAGGAAAACAACGCAACTTAACTAGCCTCCTCAGTAACCAGGTGCTAAATTTCGGGACGAAATTCTCTTAACAGGGGGAGAATGTGACAACCCTCAAATTTACATGTAACCGTACAATCTATTAATGTTAATTAAAGTACTTGACGACTGTGTGGAATTATTTAACTGCTCTCTGATTTCTGTGTTATGCTTACATGTATTTATTAACATACTAGTCTTGTACAGAAAAGTTACTAAATAGTCCTGTATGCTTTCCCAAGTGTGGGGAATTAATTGTGACACAAAAAGTTATATATAGGACGCTATATGGAATAACTTAGCACTTTAACGGAACGATACCCAACCAAACAACCGGACATTACCCGGAACACAAAAATATTATTAAAAACATTGGTACATTTTTCTGAGCTAGTTATGGTCCCCGAACGCTATAACACCTTACATAATACCCGGTACGCGCTAAATGCTAGACATAACATTAAACTCCCACTAATTAATTTATTTACCCACAAAGTTACATCTAACCCCCCCATGTGTATAACCGTCCCCATGGGACCTCCATTACACAATTTTTATGAAGTGTGCAAATTCCCATGTGATCACCTAGGAAATGTCAAGTTTTTGATTGGACTTGTACTCACCATGGATACTTACACTTAGCACCTTTAACTAATCACTTATTACCAAATAACTTACACTTAAACCCCCCATTGCATGTGATCGGTTCTCATGTGCCCCCCCCCCCCCCCCCACCATACGACTTCTTGATCTAAACCACAAGAATGGAATAAGTCATCTTTCCCCATGCACTCTCCTTGGAACTTGTTGTAATCCTAAGAAAGATATGTAGTGTACTTAAGTGAACATGCAAACCAATGGACAATAAGACTTAGAAAATTATAAGAAGACTTATCCTAACTATCTTAACACGACACCCACCTTCTTTCCTCTTGCAAGCTTCGGCCGAACCCCCTTGTCACCACCATTTTATTTTCGACTTCCATCCAAGTATTCCAAGCACACTACAAGGTGTAAGAAGGTGAATAACGGATCTCGGTGTGTTCGGAAGCTCAAGGACCGCTCTCATTTTCTTTTAACCACCACTTTTCTACACTTGAACTCCCCTAGCCTTGAGCTAGTGGTAAAAACTTAGATCCTTGTATTTTCATGTTATTTAGAGTGGTTAATAGTTATTTGATAATGAGAATCCATGAAACTCTAAAGAACCTTAAACAAGTCTTGAACATAAACTAGTCAAGTGATGAAATGATGTTAGAATGATGTTGTTATGATTCTTGATTGATTTTCTGATAATTTGCTGGTAATATTGATGTTTGATGTTGTTGTGATCACTAAACATGTTAACGGAATCAATCGAACACAAGTTATAAAGCTAAAAGCTGAAACAGAAAGCTGGTTGGTTTTTACAGCCAACTTCAGTTGGCTGTAAACAGGTCATAACTCAACGAAAAACTAATATTTTGAGTCTATAACGTGTTATTATGAAATACGGTCTTAATGGCACCAGAATAATAATTTTTGGACTTCGTTTACTATTTTTAAAGTGTCATTTCGTAACAGCAGCTAGGGCTGCATTTTTCTGCTGAAAATATGAGTTTTGTTTTCTATCATAACTTGGGTTCTGTGTAGAGTTAGATCATGAAACTTTTACTGTAGATGGCCACCGATGTATTTGTCATTCTCTCACTGGAATTTCGTAAATCGCACTCGCGATGAATTTTAAATAAATTATTCCGTGGACTGTGGTCAGAAAAAGATAAATCTGAGTTCAGTCCGGAAAATGAATTTTTATAAAATATTAGTAATGAACTGGACCTCGATATTTTTACACAATAAAACATGGAACGTTTAAGACATTCTGTAAAAATTTGGGAATTTTTGGAGTAAGTTAACTATTTTATTAAAATGTCCGAAAACAGCCGGTTTTGAATATTAATGCTGAAATGACATAAGTTGTAAGTTGCATGTCTAAATGTCGGGTAGGTTATCTGTGAATGATATAACGTGTTGTATGTGTTATGTGCATTATCGTATGGTTGTTGATGAGTGGGGAATGGATGGGAAACTTATATGGGCATAAACCGATAAAGTGATGCATGTTATGTGATAGATACGTGTAGGAACTTTGTGGTCTATTTGAAACCACTAAATGACTAACTGGTAATCATACTAGGACGTGATTGACCAACCTTGATTGTTAGCTATTTGTGAGAGTCAAATCGAGCAACCGAGGTGAGTTCACACCCTTACTAAAGCATGGGATTCCCGGTGGTTGGGAATGGGATTGAATAACTATTTATATTATCAACACTACTAGACTACCTACTACTGTCTTCAGATTGAGAAAGGCAAGTACGTAAAACCTACGTACACTCACACTTACTACTGTCCTCGGATTGAGAAGGGCACGTATGTAAAACCTACGTACATTCATACTTACTAATGTCCTCGGATTGAGAAGGGCACGTACGTAAAACCTACGTACACTCATACTTACTACTGTCCTCGGATTGAGAAGGGCACGTACGTAAAACCTACGTACACTCATACTTAACACCGTCCTCGGATTGGGAAGGACACTTATGGATACACCTAGTCTAGTAACATACATAATGGGAAGCCCCCACTAAATATCGTAAAGGTTTGGGAATCAAGGATAATGGGTAATACATGGTTATGAAACGAACTTACGATTTCTGATACGAACTCATTAACTGAACAACCAACTGTGAACTCGCTCAACTTTGTTGTTGACTAGTTGTTACATGCCTTGCAGGTCGTTAGATGCTATGGAGCTTGCACATGGAGGTGGTCGTTGTGGAATGCGAACTAATATGTCCCGTACTTATTAAATAAACGTTATGAACTTATGAAACTTATGTTTGGGGTCTTTAAACTTATGAACTACAAACTTATGTTTTGGTTTAACGTCTTATGCTTCCGCTGTTTAAATTGAACTTGGTTAACTTCCTTTTGGTCACCAATTGTATTGTGATTGGTTTTATTTAATAAAATACGTTGTTCAATATGATTGGTGGCTCGATCCTGGTCATGTCACGCCTCCAAGCGGTGATACTCCACGTGTGGATTTCGGGGGTGTTACACTGTTAGGGTTGCAACTAGCTCAATGGCCTGTCGGACGGTAGTAGGGTTGCTACCAGTGACAATATCCTGAACAGGATCTGGCAAACCGTCTATGTACTTCTCAATAGCCTTATCCAAAGGCGTGACCATTGTCGGATAGAGCAAGCTTAACTCCTCGTATCTATCAGTGTAAGCCCGGTGTTCATCACTGTCTTGTTTCAGGTCATGGAACTCATTTTCAAGTGCCCTCTGCTCGTGACGAGGGCAGAACTCTCTCATCATAAGAGCTCTAAGTTCGTCCCATGTCTGACCCAAAGCAACCTCAGCACCTCGATCTCTCATTACCCCATTCCACCATGTGAGAGCCCTCTTTTGGAATACATGTAACAACTGTGCTTGTAATCACTATGAACAGTTCTATTATCAATAAAACAATGTTATTTGATTCCAATGTTTGTTTTGTTATGTTTTACATTTTTCATGTTTTGACTTTTGTTCAATTTCAAACTCTACATCACTTTCTGTAGAGTTATACGCAAACTAGTGCGTAAACGTAACCAGTTTAATGCGACAAACATTCCGGAACATGACCATAAGTTAAACACACCTTAAATATCCTTTACATAGCTTAGAAATAGGCTTTGAGGGGTTCGGTGTGCTAAAATAAACTTTTGGGTCATTCAGGGACTAAAAGCGTCAAAAAGTGCACAAGTTTGCATTTTCGCGCATAACTTACGTTCTGAATACATCCGGACATCCAAAAATTTATGTAAGCACTAAAATATTTTATTTTAGTGTTTGGCATGAGAAAAATCCATTTGTTGCGTCATTTGGATCGTTTTTCGCGCTTGTGCGCATTCCGTCGTAATTAAGCGAACATCGCGTTCGTACGACCAAACGAACTGACATCAGACATATTTTTGAACATGTTTCATGTCCACAATGTTTAGGCATCATTTTAGGGCCTTAAAGTTAGCTTTACGGGCCTTAGAAGTGTCGGAAATGGCCTTAAACACATGCAGGGACTGAAACTGTCAAAACAGAAAGTTGTTTCTGATCTGCAACTCTCAGGCGGCCCGCCTGAGTTTCTGCACATCCTGAAGCGGGCCGCGTACGCATGTCTGATCAGATTAGATCGAACAGTCAGCATGTTCCAGCTGTTTTAACCACAACCACAAGCTCACAACTTGCCTAATCAGCTGATAAGGATCATTTTAGGCTACCACAACTTTGCAACACATGTACGGGTAGGATTAAGGCACGTTTTCCATGAAACGATCTTAACGGTGGACCGAATACTATAAATACCCCACCCCCCATGCTTCAAAATCACAAGAATTTTGATTTGAGAAACTCTAAGTTGAAACCTTTGTTTCATACCTGAGATTTTTGAATCGAGATTAGCATTCGGGGACCCTTCGTAAGTATTCTTTCGTTCTTTTCCTTATTTTATTGCTTTTCGAGTCAGAAAGTCAAACTTTGTTTGACTTTCAGCGTTGACCAGCTTATGGTCAATGCGAAGTTCGTTTGAACTTCGCAACGTGATTGTAATCACGATGGTTATAGTCCCTTGGGACTATGCCTACTGATTACCACGTTGTCTAGGGTCGTAGGGTAAGCGATGTAATAAATCGCTTTTACCTTCGAACCCGACCCAGTTTGGTCGATCATTAGGATCCGACCAAATACATTAGGTGACCATAGTGTAGGGAATAACCTTCCGAGGTTATACCCTATGGTCACATCGTTTAAGTAGTTGTATGATAGGTAGTTTATATGCCTTAGGTAAATTACCAGAATACCCTTTTCATGTATAATTGGTAATTTAGCATATGTAACCTAAACTTTTGTCACATAACTGATTATGTAACATGTTTAGGCATATAACACTTGTCATAGGACTAGTTAGGCGGTCCGAACGTGTTTCACGCGAACGACGCGTTAAAGTAGCATAAGCTTCCTAAACGGGTCGTAATGGGTCGTAAACACTTAGGTTAAGTTTCGTTTTAGTATGTAGGCTTTGTTAAACCATATTACACGAGTTTCCATACTTGTTTGGTTTACGAAACCTCATTCTATCCGATCTTCCGAATTAGGTCCGGTTTATTAACATAGTTACCTATATTAGGTTCCGTTTGATTCCGAGATCTCTAGCATTACTTGGTGATTATCTTAAGACATCTGAGCAATATCAAGTGAGTACATAGACCCCTCTTTTACTGTTTTCCAAACTGTTTTGGGGTGGAACACATGTGCCTACTTGTTACTTTCATGCTTTCCTGTTTTCACATCATATACCTGCTATGTTTGTTAGTACATTATAGTACATAATTTCATTACATTTCATGCTAGGTGTGCCCATTGTGTGCATTACTTAGTACATCGTTTTACATTACATTTCATGCTAGGTGTGCCCATTGTGTGCATTACTTAGTACATCGTTTTACATTACATTTTATGCTAGGTGTGCCCATTGTGTGCATTACTTAGTACATCGTTTTACATTACATTTCATGCTAGGTGTGCCCATTGTGTGCATTACTTAGTACATCGTTTTACATTACATTTCACGCTACGTATGTTCATTTGATTACATACTTAGTTCATCGTTTTCACATGCTTACATTTTTGGTATGACATTTGGTTTGTTTAACATGGAACAATACATTCATTAACACCGATCATGCCGTTCGTTAGTAGGTAGTGGTACCATAGGAATTGACAACTCCCGTTCCGGACATCCTGGGTATGGGGATGAAAGGAATGACCGAATTCGATATACATAATTTAGATAAACCTTTAATTTGTTTAAGGGTTTATCGCCACAGTCTCAAGGCTTGGATGTATGCATTTTAACAATACCGCATAAATGTTTGTATCAGTATAGCATGCATTTGTTACACAATACATGACTTTGATTTAAACTATGTTTTACTTCAATACCTTGTTGTTGTGCATTTTACATATGGTTTAGTTGATACATTTCACTTACCATACATGACATTTCTGGTTACACATTACATGATCTACATTGAACATAAACATTTTGACATTTATATACACATTTGGTGGTTTACATTGGACATAGACATTTTGATATTGTTTACACAATAACACTTGACAATTGGTTTGTACATGAACAAGTTACATTGATGATTGTTTGGGTAAGTGATTTGAGTAACGAGGCGTGTGTAATATGATACAAACATGGTGGATACGCCGCTGGTACTTCCTATATATAAGTGTTTGTATAATATTACATAGCGCAACGTTATTTAAATCATTTCAGTATAGACATATTACATTTTATACAAATAACATACTTTTCACAAGACATTGTTTTACAAAACAGTTTATCTTATACAACTCATTTACATGGTTATTCATTTAACCTTGAATTTACTTATACATATCAACTGATCTTATCGTTTTTCAAATGATTTACAAGACAAAGCAAATTACAAGGTTCATGATTAAACATTTTCTTAAACACAAGTCATGAATCCTATTTTCACAAAACCTATGTATCTCACAGGCATTTTTATGCTGACGTACCTATTCTCACATGTGTTTTCAGGAGCTTTTCCGTAGGATGTTGATCATGACACTAGGGCGGACCTGTGCCTTAGAGACTAAAAACGAAGATAGACTTGTTTAATTATGTTATAAACTCTTTTGTTTGCTGTTCAAGACAATGTAACTCCTATGTTTATAATAAAATACAACTTTGTATGCCATGGTTATGAAACAATTAATTCTGTTGCAACACTCCCCGACGTTTTCCGCCACGTCTTGTATGCTATACGTGGTCGGGGTGTGACAGAAGAGTTGGTATCAGAGCCAATGGTTATAGGGAATTAGGTTATTAGTAATGCTTTGACCTAGACTATAACTTTTCTAGGACCCTAACACAAGTTATCTTGTGTTTAGATCTTAAAACATGTACATCACCTATCCTTAGGTGATTATCAAAACAAGAACCAAATTTTTCCGAAACGATTTTTGAAAAACAATCATCTGTTTTTGAATGATTTATTACAAGGTTTTGAACCCTCTGTTATATGGTTTTGAACCCTTTTCAGTTTGGTTTTTGGCCTTGTGCCTTCAAATTTTCAAAAATCTCGTCAAGGTTTTGGGTTTTAAATAATGTGAACACGTGCAAACTGGAAGGGTGAATGCCTGTATTTGGGTTTTCTGTCTAGGCAAGCACTTCGTATATATCTCATCAGACGCGAGACCAGTTGTGCTTACCTGGGAATTCTTGGGATGAGTGTTCACTTATAGGCGAGCATGTCTTCATTATACATTATTTTTGACCCATTTACTTTGATAAGTCACTGTGTGTCGTTTGTTTGCTTTGTGATACGGACGAATGACCACCATCTTTGCTTTTGTTGATTTTGTTTCATCTCATTCTCTTCATCCAATCATCTCACTCATTTCTTTTCATGTTTTCCTCTTTTAGAATGCCTCCTCGACGCGAAAACCAGATAGCAACTGCCGAACTGGCAGAAATTATTACGCAGCAGATGGCTGCTCAATTTCCAAATCTCTTTGCTCAATGGAACCAAGCCAACAACAACAACAACAACAATGTTCCATGCAAATACAAGGATTTTAACCAGGCTAAACCACTCAAGTTTAGTGGTTCTGAGGGAGCGACTGGGCTTCTTCACTGGTTCGAGAGCATTGAGAATACTTTCCGCCACGTGCAGTGTCCAGATAATCGCAAGGTCGAGTTTTCTTCGAGCGTATTTCAGAAGAGGGCTTTGACATGGTGGAACGGGGTTATGAGAGACCGAGGTGCAGAAGTTGCACTCGCACAGACATGGGCTGAACTTAGAGCCCTTATGATGAGGGAATTCTGTCCTCGTCATGAGCAGCGAGCTTTGGAGAAGGAATTTGATGATTTGAAGCAAGATAGTGGTGAGCACAGGGCTTATACTGATCGGTTTGAGGAGTTGAGTCTGCTTTGCCCAACTATGGTTACTCCACTCGACAAGGCTATCGAAAGGTACATCGACGGCCTACCTGACTCGGTACAAGACATCCTTAATGGTAGTAACCCTGCCACACTTCGTCAGGCAATCGAGTTATCAGCGACACTGACTGAGTCGCAGATCCGGAAGAACAAGTTACACAGGAAGGGTGACAAGGGCAAGAAACAGTCGGGTGACAAGGAGGATAGCAAGAAAGGTCAAAACAAGAATGGAAAGAACTCTGGTTCTTCGAAGAGGTCAAGGAAGCGTAAGGCTTCCCAAAACTATGCTGTCACTGCCCAAGCTATTCAGGCAGCTCCCAACCAACCCGCACAGCCTCCAGTGAAGAAACCCTATTCAGGGAATGCACCTTTGTGCAATAGATGCAACAGTCACCATCAGCCGCAACATCAGTGCCGTTTCTGTACTAGCTGTGGGAAGTTAGGTCATCTTGCCGATGTTTGTCGGTTTGCTCAGAATCACGCAGTTCAGAACCCGGCTCAACAAGTTGCTCAGCCTCCTGCTCCGCAACAGGGTCAAGCTGCACGACCCTATTACCCACCGGGTGCTTGTTATAATTGTGGGGATCTGACCCACTACAGAAACCGGTGCCCAAGACTAGCCAACCAGAATTAGAATCAGGTTCCGGCTCGAGGCCGAGCCTTTAACATGAATGCCCAAGAGGCGCAGGCGGATGATAACGTGGTGAACGGTACGTTCTTTATTAATAATCAGCCTGCATCTGTTCTTTTCGATTCTGGTGCCGATAAGAGTTTTGTGTCATTGTCTTTTGAGCCAATGCTTCGCGTGTCTAGAACGAAACTAGGAAAACCTTTGACAGTAGAAGTTGCTAGTGGTGAACCCATTGTTCTTGATTCTGTTCTACGCAACTGCCAGTTGAACCTTAACGACCATCTTTTTCCAATCAACCTCACGCCTATGCAACTTGGAAGCTTCGACATCATTGTGGGTATGGATTGGTTATCCAAGCATCACGCAGAGGTAGTTTGTTTCGAGAAGGTCGTTCGTGTGCCACTTTTGACAGGCGAGATTTTACAGGTTCAAGGTGAGAAACCGTCTGGTGGTCTCAAGCTCATGTCTTGCTTTAAAGCTCGGAAATACCTGCGAAAGAACTGTGGCCTTTTTGGCACATGTTACAGAAGATAAAGGCAAGGGTAAGTCTATTTCAGATATTCCTGTCGTTCGGGATTATTCTGAAGTTTTCCCTGAAGACTTACCTGGTCTACCTCCAGCACGCCAAGTCGAGTTCCGCATTGATCTCGTACCTGGTGCAAATCCCATTGCCAGAGCTCCATATCGTCTTGCACCGTCTGAGATGCAAGAGTTGGCTAAGCAGCTTCAGGAGCTCTCCGACAAAGGTTTTATCCGTCCTAGCTTTTCACCCTGGGGTGCTCCCGTTCTTTTTGTCAAGAAGAAGGATGGATCCTTTAGGATGTGTATCGATTATCGTGAGCTTAACAAGCTTACCATCAAAAATCGATATCCTCTACCTCGCATTGATGATCTCTTTGATCAGCTACAGGGCGCTTCTTATTTTTCGAAGATTGATCTACGTTCAGGATATCATCAACTTCGGGTGCAAGAAGAAGATGTTCCCAAGACAGCGTTCTGTACTCGTTATGGGCATTATGAGTTCACAGTCATGCCATTCGGTTTGACTAATGCTCCTGCTGTTTTCATGGACTTAATGAATAGGGTCTGCAAACCTTATTTGGATCAGTTCGTCATTGTTTTTATTGACGACATCTTGATTTACTCTAAGACGCGAGCTGATCACGAGCAGCATCTTCGTCTTACTTTGGAACTCCTAAAGAAAGAGCAACTTTTCGCCAAATTCTCCAAGTGCGAATTTTGGCTTAAAGAAGTTCAATTTTTGGGACATATTATCAACGAACAAGGTATTCAAGTAGATCCCTCCAAGATCAGTGCGATTAAGGATTGGGATACGCCTACTACTCCTACTGAAGTTCGTTCTTTTCTTGGTCTAGCGGGTTATTATCGCCGCTTCATTGAAAACTTCTCAAAGATTGCAGTTCCTCTAACTGCTCTAACTCAGAAGAACAAACCCTTTGATTGGGGATTCAAACAAGAGAAAGCTTTTCAACGCTTGAAGCAGAAGCTTTGCGATGCGCCTGTTCTATCATTGCCTGAGGGTGATGATGATTTTGTCGTGTATTGTGATGCATCGAAATTAGGCCTTGGTTGTGTTCTGATGCAAAGGAACAAAGTCATAGCATATGCATCGAGGCAGTTGAAGATACATGAGAAAAACTACACCACTCATGATCTTGAGTTGGGTGCAGTTGTTTTCGCTCTAAAGATCTGGAGACATTATTTGTACGGTACAAAATGTGTGGTTTTCACGGACCACAAAAGTCTCCAGCATATCTTCAATCAGAAAGAACTCAACATGAGGCAACGACGTTGGGTTGAGCTTTTAAACGACTATGACTGCGAAATTCGCTACCATCCTGGTAAGGAGAATGTCGTAGCTGATGCATTGAGTCGTAAGGAACGTACTAAGCTTCATTGTGTACGTGTTCAATCTGTTATTCAAGCTCGATCCGATATCCAAGCACGCATTTCTCAGGCTCAACAATCTTGTGTTTCACAAGGTTTGATGGATAAGGAATTTCCCTATCACATAACACCTGCTCTGGAACTGAAGGACAATGGATCATATTATTTCATGGACCGTTTGTGGGTCCCAAGCCAGGATGACCTTCGTACCTTGCTTATGGATGAAGCCCATAAGTCTCGTTATTCTATTCATCCGGGCTCAGATAAGATGTATAAGGATCTTCGTATTCAGTATTGGTGGCCTGGTATGAAGAAAGACATTGCCTTATACGTATCAAAATGCCTTACTTGTCTTAAGGTTAAGGCTGAACATCAGCGTCCTTCGGGTTTATTGGTGCAACCAGAGATCCCAGTTTGGAAATGGGAAAACATTACTATGGATCTTGTTACTAAACTTCCACGCACTAAGAAAGGTCATGATGCCATCTGGGTAGTCGTTGATCGTCTTACTAAGTCAGCACATTTCTTGCCAATCCGTGAGGATTTTCCTGCTGACAGACTTGCTCAAATCTATGTTGATGAAATTGTAGCTCGACATGGTGTTCCTTTGAACATCATTTCTGACAGAGATGCTCGTTTCACTTCTCATTTTTGGAGAACCATGCAATCTGCGATGGGGACCCAACTTAATCTGAGCACAGCTTATCATCCGCAAACGGATGGTCAATCTGAGAGAACAATCCAGACTCTGGAGGATATGCTTAGAGCTTGTGTGATCGATTTTGGTGGTAGTTGGGATTCACATCTTAAATTGATTGAATTCTCCTACAACAACAGTTATCACACCAGCATCAAAATGGCTCCTTTCGAGGCTCTCTATGGTCGAAAATGTCGTTCACCAGTCTGCTGGAATGAGATCGGTGAGGCTCAGCTTACTGGACCTGCCCTCATTTTAGAGACAACTGACAAGGTCAAGAAAGTTCGCGATAACCTTCAGACAGCTCAAAGCCGTCAAAAGAGTTACGCGGATCCAAAACGCAAACCCTTGGAATTTCAAGTCGGTGATCGAGTATTACTTAAGGTCTCACCTTGGAAAGGTGTGATCAGATTTGGAAAGAAAGGAAAACTTGCACCTAGATACGTTGGACCATTCAAGATCGTCGAAAGAATCGGAAAGGTAGCCTACAGACTTGAGTTACCTCCTGAACTTGGAAATGTTCATCCAACTTTTCACGTGTCCAATCTCAAGAGGTGTTTAGCTGATGAGAACCTCCACATACCGCTTGACGAAATTCGTGTTGGCAAGACACTGAAATTTGTTGAGAAGCCTGTGGAAATCATGGAACGTGAAGTCAAGTGGCTTAAACGCAAGCGCATTCCTTTGGTCAAAGTTCGCTGGGAAGCTAAACGTGGACCTGAGTTTACTTGGGAACGCGAAGATCAAATGAAGGCGAAATATCCGCATCTTTTTCTACGAGTTTCCTCTAAATAAATTTCGGGACGAAATTTCCACAAGTAGGGGAGACTGTAACAACTGTGCTTGTAATCACTATGAACAGTTCTATTATCAATAAAACAATGTTATTTGATTCCAATGTTTGTTTTGTTATGTTTTACATTTTTCATGTTTTGACTTTTGTTCAATTTCAAACTCTACATCACTTTCTGTAGAGTTATACGCAAACTGGTGCGTAAACGTAACCAGTTTAATGCGACAAACATTCTGGAACATGACCATAAGTTAAACACACCTTAAATATCCTTTACATAGCTTAGAAATAGGCTTTGAGGGGTTCGGTGTGCTAAAATAAACTTTTGGGTCATTCAGGGACTAAAAGCGTCAAAAAGTGCACAAGTTTGCATTTTCGCGCATAACTTACGTTCTGAATACATCCGGACATCCAAAAATTTATGTAAGCACTAAAATATTTTATTTTAGTGTTTGGCATGAGAAAAATCCATTTGTTGCGTCATTTGGATCGTTTTTCGCGCTTGTGCGCATTCCGTCGTAATTAAGCGAACATCACGTTCGTACGACCAAACGAACTGACATCAGACATATTTTTGAACATGTTTCATGTCCACAATGTTTAGGCATCATTTTAGGGCCTTAAAGTTAGCTTTACGGGCCTTAGAAGTGTCGGAAATGGCCTTAAACACATGCAAGGACTGAAACTGTCAAAACAGAAAGTTGTTTCTGATCTGCAACTCTCAGGCGGCCCGCCTGAGTTTCTGCACATCCTGAAGCGGGCCGCGTACGCATGTCTGATCAGATTAGATCGAACAGTCAGCATGTTCCAGCTGTTTTAACCACAACCACAAGCTCACAACTTGCCTAATCAGCTGATAAGGATCATTTTAGGCTACCACAACTTTGCAACACATGTACGGGTAGGATTAAGGCACGTTTTCCATGAAACGATCTTAACGGTGGACCGAATACTATAAATACCCCACCCCCCATGCTTCAAAATCACAAGAATTTTGATTTGAGAAACTCTAAGTTGAAACCTTTGTTTCATACCTGAGATTTTTGAATCGAGATTAGCATTCGGGGACCCTTCGTAAGTATTCTTTCGTTCTTTTCCTTATTTTATTGCTTTTCGAGTCAGAAAGTCAAACTTTGTTTGACTTTCAGCGTTGACCAGCTTATGGTCAATGCGAAGTTCGTTTGAACTTCGAAACGTGATTGTAATCACGATGGTTATAGTCCCTTGGGACTATGCCTACTGATTACCACGTTGTCTAGGGTCGTAGGGTAAGCGATCTAATAAATCGCTTATACCTTCGAACCCGACCCAGTTTGGTCGATCATTAGGATCCGACCAAATACATTAGGTGACCATAGTGTAGGGAATAACCTTCCGAGGTTATACCCTATGGTCACATCGTTTAAGTAGTTGTATGATAGGTAGTTTATATGCCTTAGGTAAATTACCAGAATACCCTTTTCATGTATAATTGGTAATTTAGCATATGTAACCTAAACTTTTGTCACATAACTGATTATGTAACATGTTTAGGCATATAACACTTGTCATAGGACTAGTTAGGCGGTCCGAACGCGTTTCACGCGAACGACGCGTTAAAGTAGCATAAGCTTCCTAAACGGGTCGTAATGGGTCGTAAACACTTAGGTTAAGTTTCGTTTTAGTATGTAGGCTTTGTTAAACCATATTACACGAGTTTCCATACTCGTTTGGTTTACGAAACCTCATTCTATCCGATCTTCCGAATTAGGTCCGGTTTATTAACATAGTTACCTATATTAGGTGCCGTTTGATTCCGAGATCTCTAGCATTACTTGGTGATTATCTTAAGACATCTGAGCAATATCAAGTGAGTACATAGACCCCTCTTTTACTGTTTTCCAAACTGTTTTGGGGTGGAACACATGTGCCTACTTGTTACTTTCATGCTTTCCTGTTTTCACATCATATACCTGCTATGTTTGTTAGTACATGATTTCATTTGTGACAACTCTAGGTTTTCCCGAGCAAATATCTTGTATTAGCATTATGTGTATATGTGTTATTAAATGAAAGTTGCGTGTTATTTTGTGATTCTATGTGATCTTTGCACTATGATTGTGTATGTAATATATATATATATATGTGTGTGCGTATAAGTGAACCGAGAACACCATGGACCCGACTCGAGACCACCTTCGGTCTCGAGTGAACCGTAAACACTTGGGCTAGTTGGGCCGTAACCTTAGCCCACCCGGAAACCCCCTAACCCACTCGATATAAATATGACCAACCCTCACAACTTCACCATTTTTGCAACATCACTCTCTTGCATCCTCTCACTCACACTCTCCCTCTCTCTCTCTAAAAACCCTAAAACCCTAAGGTTCTAACATCAAACTCACCTCCTCTCCTCTCCCTCTCTCGGGTCAACCGGTAACAAGATCACTCTCGGATTCTAGCTCGAGATCATCATTTGGAGCTTGGTTCATTGATTCCTTGTACCCCTACTTCCAACCGGTTAGCATGAATATCTTCATAGTTGTTTTGCTTGTTTGTCTTGTTACTAAAATGCTTGATAGTGCTTGATTGTTGATGTTTGTTGCTATAAAATGCTTGTTTGATGATAAAAGTGGTTGCTTGAAATGATTTTGTGTCTTAATGAAAATGATCCGGTTTTGTGTTTAAAGGTTTGCTATTCGGTTGTAGTAAGGGTTGGTTAGGAGGTTTTAGGCATAAATGTTTGGGTTTATAAGATGAATCTTGTTTGTGTGCCTTGATATTGTCCGAGAAGTATATAGAAGGTTTAAACAGGATTTTTGGGTTGGATTGTTGATAAATGAGGTTTGAATGTTCATAAATAATTGCTTGAATGTTATATGAATATGGTGATGAACAGCATGAATGTCACTTAAATATTTTGAATATGCCTTGTTTGATCCGATTTAGACACAAAATAGACAAACAGACATGTTTAGTGTGGATAGTACTATGTTTCATGAAAATGCAATATCATTGGTTAGTACATGTCAGGTTCTAGAAGATCTTCAGTGCACGTAATCACGGTTGCGAGTCGCAACCTTTGGTAGCGACTCGAAACCACAGCGAGTTTTGTCGAGATCTCCGCGTTGCGAGTCGCAATCAACACGAGTCGAATCCGGTTGCGAGTCGTAATCACTGCTGTCAAGTCGGAACCGCCGGTTGCGAGTCGGAACCTCTGGTTGCGACTCGTAACCAAAACGTGATAAACCGAGACCTCGGTTGCGAGTCGCAACCACCCTTGTCTCGACTGGGCTATTTTGGTGTTATTGGACTTTGACTGTTGGGTTTTCTGTTGACTGGGCTACGTGTTGTTGCTGCTGATTGTATGGGCTGACCAACTGTTTGTTGTTACGCATGTTATACGTGTTTGCTATATGTGTTTGCCGTACGTGTTCGCTATGTGTTTATTTGTACCCGACTTGACCCATACTTGGTAACCATGCTAGGACGTGGTGACCAACATACTTGACCGGGTAAAATAATCTACCGAGCAACCCAAGGTGAGTTCACAACTTAAAAGCATGCGTCCCGGTGGTTTGGGACACGAGACTAAAACAACCCTATCCCCTTGTAAAGGGGATACCATCTACATTCCTTCCCTAGTTACTGGGAACAAACTTACTTTTCCTTCCCTTGTCATTGGGAAACCTTTTAGTTAATTACTGTTTATACGGATTGCAACAAACGGCACTAAACGAAACTCTATCACTTAAAGTCCCTACTACTTAATACCGATTAGTCGCCGGGGCCAGGCGAACGGGTTATTAGTTGATAGCGCTATTTAGGTCTTACCAACCTCACACCGTGCCAAGGTATGGGATCGGTCGTGAACTAATGTACTCAGGCATCCGTCAATGATGATAGAACATTGACATCGGGGCACTTTCTTGCGGATACGCAACGGTCACCTAGTGTTCGGTATTGGAAAAACAGTTTAGTTGCTAACTTTTGGGGTAGCTCCCCATGGCATGTATAAACGGATAAATTAACTGGTGAAACAAGTTTTTGGTAATTAAAACTGGACAACTAGTGAACTCACTCAGCATTATTGTTGACCCCTTACTGCATGCTTTGCAGGTAACCAGTGACTGTGGAGCTGCTGCTTGGGAAGTGTAGTGGTCGTGTAAACCCGCGTGTTGGGTTCTAAATAATTTGAACCATGAACTTTATTTAAACTATTTTATCTATGCTTCCGCTACTTACTTAATTGATATTTGAACTTAAACATTTGAACTTTAAACTATGGTGTTTACTAACCATTATGGTTGGTGATCATCCTCGCTATTATCCAATGCTCAGTATAATTGGTGGCTGGATCCTGGTCGGTCACGCCCTCAAGCGGACGGTACTCCGCAGGTGGAATTTGGGGGTGTGACATCATTACATTTCATGCTAGGTGTGCCCCTTGTGTGCATTACTTAGTACATCGTTTTACATTACATTTCATGCTAGGTGTGCCCATTGTGTGCATTACTTAGTACATCGTTTTACATTACATTTTATGCTAGGTGTGCCCATTGTGTGCATTACTTAGTACATCGTTTTACATTACATTTCATGCTAGGTGTGCCCATTGTGTGCATTACTTAGTACATCGTTTTACATTACATTTCACGCTACGTATGTTCATTTGATTACATACTTAGTGCATCGTTTTCACATGCTTACATTTTTGGTATGACATTTGGTTTGTTTAACATGGAACAATACATTCATTAACACCGATCATGCCGTTCGTTAGTAGGTAGTGGTACCATAGGAATTGACAACTCCCGTTCCGGACATCCTGGGTATGGGGATGAAAGGAATGACCGAATTCGATATACATAATTTAGATAAACCTTTAATTTGTTTAAGGGTTTATCGCCACAGTCTCAAGGCTTGGATGTATGCATTTTAACAATACCGCATAAATGTTTGTATCAGTATAGCATGCATTTATTACACAAAACATGACTTTGATTTAAACTATGTTTTACTTCAATACCTTGTTGTTGTGCATTTTACATATGGTTTAGTTGATACATTTCACTTACCATACATGACATTTCTGGTTACACATTACATGATCTACATTGAACATAAACATTTTGACATTTATATACACATTTGGTGGTTTACATTGGACATAGACATTTTGATATTGTTTACACAATAACACTTGACAATTGGTTTGTACATGAACAAGTTACATTGATGATTGTTTGGGTAAGTGATTTGAGTAACGAGGCTTGTGTAATATGATACAACTCATTTACATGGTTATTCATTTAACCTTGAATTTACTTATACATATCAACTGATCTTATCGTTTTTCAAATGATTTACAAGACAAAGCAAATTACAAGGTTCATGATTAAACATTTTCTTAAACACAAGTCATGAATCCTATTTTCACAAAACCTATGTATATCTCACAGGCATTTTTATGCTGACGTACCTATTTTCACATATGTTTTCAGGAGCTTTTCCGTAGGATGTTGATCATGACACTAGGGCGGACCTGTGCCTTAGAGACTAAAAACGAAGATAGACTTGTTTAATTATGTTATAAACTCTTTTGTTTGCTGTTCAAGACAATGTAACTCCTATGTTTATAATAAAATACAACTTTGTATGCCATGGTTATGAAAGAATTAATTCTGTTGCAACACTCCCCGACGTTTTCCGCCACGTCTTGTATGCTATACGTGGTCGGGGTGTGACAATACACTCGAAGCAAACTTGACCTTACGGTTATTTGGACACTGAACATGGTGAAAAGTGCCCTCAAGACTCTCAAACCACTGGAGAAGCCCAGTTGCTCCTTCAGAACCACTAAACTTGAGTGGTTTAGCCGAGTTAAAACTTTTGAAATTGCACGGAGCATGTGCATTATTGTTATTGTTGGCTTGGTTTATTTGAGTGATGAGATTCGGTAGCATAGCAGCCATCTGTTATGCTATAATAGCCGCCAGTTCGGCATTGGGTTGTTGAACGTTACGTTGAGGAGGCATTCTAAAAGAGGAAACATGAGAGAAAACGAGTGAGATGATGTGATGAAAGAAATGAGATGTCAATAGAAATCGACAAAATGTAAGTCATTTGTTCGTTACCTCAAACCAAACAAATGACGCACAGTGACAAATCAAAGTAAATAGGTCATAATAATGTATCGCCGAAGACATGCTCGCCTATAAGTGGAAACTCACCCCAAGAGTTCCCAGGTAAGAGTGACTGGTCCGATACTGCGGATTTGTACTAACACTCAGGGTACAGGCATCCACCCTTCCAGTTTGCACGTGTTCACATTATTTAGACCCAAACTTTGATGAGATTTTGAAAATTTGGAAGGCATTAAGCCAAAAAGAAATCATCCAAGGATAGATGATTGATTTCAAAATCATTTTGGAAATTCGTGTTCATGTTTTGGTAATCACCTAAGGATAGGTGACGTGTATTGTTTTAAGATCTAAACACAAGATAACTTGTGTTAGGGTCCTAGAAAGTTATAGTCTAGGTCAAAGCATTACTAATAACCTAATTCCCTATAACCATTGGCTCTGATACCAACTCTTCTGTCACACCCCGACCGCGTAAAACAACAAACCGCGGTGGAAACGTCGGGGAGTGGAGCGACAGAATTATTGTTTCAACAACCATGGTAATTAAAGTTTTGTATTATTTATTAAAGAGTTTACATTGTCTTGGAATTTAACAAAAACATAACATAATTAACTGTCTTTTAAGTCACTAAGGCCCAAGTCCGCCTAAGTGTAGCACAAACATCATCATGCATTAGCACCTGAAACACATGTAAAAATAGGTACATCAGCATAAAAATGCCTGTGAGATACATAGGTTTTGTTTATGCAGGATTCATGACTTGTAGTTAAAAGAAGTGTTTAACAAAAATGTGGTCATGAACCTTGTAAAATGTTTTCCTTTATAAAAATCATATGAAAATCGATGTGAAAATCAGATGATATAAAAGGATATACGTGGTTAAATGAATAACCAAGTATAATTGAATTTGTATAAAATATATAATTTGTAAAACAATGTCGTGTCCTTGTATAAAATGTTTCATGTCTTGTCGAAGTGGTTTAGATAACGCTACAATGTGTAATATAATAAAATCACTTATATATAGGAAGTACCAACGGCGTATCCACCATACTTTTATCATATAACACATAGCCTCGTTATATAAGTCACTTATCAATAATCAAGTAAAGTGTCTTGTTTAAAACAAATGTCAAAATGTTTATGTGTAAACCATGTTCAATGTCATGTGTGAACTATGTCATGTATATTCAAATGTAATGTATAGCAAGTAGAAAGTATCTACTCAAACTATATGATAATGTCTGTGAAAAACGAATGTCATGTATGGTGAATAAATAGTATTTACTCAACCCCATAGGAAAACGTACAAAACAATGTTTTTGAATAAACCTAAGTTTAAATCAAATGTTATGTTTTGCAGAAAACAATGCTTTATGGATACAAACATTTATGCAGTAATGTTAATCGCATACATTCAAGCCTTGCAACAATTTGGACAAACCCTTAAATGAATTAAAGGTTTATCAAGTTATGCATATTGGATTCTGTCATTCCCAACTTCCAAACAAACCTAGTAAGTCGGAAACGGGATTTGTCAAGTCCTATGGTACCATTACATACTACCGAGCGGCGTGCTCAATGTTAATGAATATATTATTGTCCCGATTAAACATACCAAATGTCATAACAAATGTAGCATGTAAAAACCATGTACTAAGTATGCTAAGTAAACATACATAGTAGAAATGTTCATGAAATCAATGTGCTAGCATGCTAAGTAAACATACATAGCAGAAATGTTTATGAAATCAATGTGCTAGCATGCTAAGTAAACATACATAGCAAAATGTTTATGAAATCAATGTGCTAGCATGTTCAGTAAACACACATAGCAAAACACAATGGGAAACATGTACTATATGTGTACTAGGTTAAACTAGCATGTTTATGTCATAAAAGCAATGAAAAGCACGAATGTAACAAGTATGCACATGTGTATCACCCCAAAGTATTTGAAAGCGGTAAAAGAGGGGACTATGTACTCACTTGGGATTGCCTATTAGTCTTGAGAATAAGACCAAATAAAGCTTCCAGGATCACGAAATCAAACGGCACCTAATATAGGTAACTACATTAATAATCGGATCCTAAATCGGGAGATAGGATAGAATGATGTTCTATAAATCAAATGAGTATAACATTCTGATTAGAAACTTAACCTAAGTGCTTTTTACCCGTTTCGACCCGTTACGGTAGTTTAAGCTACTATAACGCGTCGTTTGCGTAAACCTAAAGTCGGATGGTTATCTATGTCCTAAGTTAAGTCTTACATGCCCAATTATACCTAAACATGTTACTAAATCAGATTATATGTCAAAAACTCGATTACATATGCAAAATATGGATTTATGCTTCAAAAGGGCATTTTGGTCATTTTCTATGGGCATGTAAACTACTTAACAAATAACTAACCAACCTAAGTGATCATAAGGTATAACCTCAGTAGGTTATTTCCTATGCAACTATGATCACTAAATAAGCTTGGTCGGATCCTAATGATCGACCAAACGGGTCGGGTTCGAAAGTCTAAGCGGTTGTCGAGACCGCTTAACTTACGACCCTAAACAAGCACTAAACTAGTAGTGACGAGTTAAACATGTCAAAACATGTTTAACTAACTTAGAAAACTGATTTGGTATCAAAACAAAGTGTTTTGATACCTACAAGTAGTTCCGTTGCAAAAATGCGTGTAAGCATTTTGACCGAAACTTTGACTCGTCACTACACCTAGCCAACGTGGTAATCAGTAGGTATAATCGCTAAGGATTATAACCATCGTGATTACAAACACGTTACAAAGTTCAATTGAACTTTGACTTGACCAATTGATGGTCAAAACCGAAAGTCAAACTGTTGGTCAAAGAGTTTGACTTTCAGCTCTAAATAGCTGAAAATCACTACTAAGCCATTAAAGAACACTTACAAGGTGTTCAAAGGCTAGAAGGATGATCTTAGAACTCAGGTAGGTGGCTCCTTAGCAGGAAATCCTCCACTTAGAGTTTCAAAATGAGAATGAGCAATGAAACAAATGAATGGCCAAGCTATTTATACTTGTGGTGAACTTGTAAGATCATTACAAGTGTTTATTTGGCCACCAAGCAATAAATCTCAGCCATACATGTGTTTAGGGACAGCTAATATACTTGGAGAGGTGTTAACTTGTTCCCCAAAATATGGAAATTGCATACAAGGGCCTGATTTGCAAAACAGCGGCTAAAAAACAAGTTTCTATTACTGGGCATGCTGTCGCACCCTGCGTAAGAAATAGGGCTGGGCTACGCGTCCCGCGACCTCTAGTCAGTTCAGCATAAGTTTCAGATTTTAAAGGTTTGGTCCCTGCATGTGTTTAAGCTGATTTTTGGCACCTTTAACCCCTATTAAGCCATTTTCAAGGCTCTACAAGGTTGTCAAAGTATAGAGGACTCAAAATATGCTTGGAAATATCACGGATATCGCTCGTTTGGTCGTACGATCACGTTGTTCGGTTAATTATAACGAAACTCGAAGGGATCCGAAAAATGATCCAAATTAAGAGACGAATGGTATTTTTGCATTCCGATCACTAAATTAAAATATTTTAGTGACTACAAAAAATTTTTTGGATGTCCGGATGTGGTCAGAACGTAAGATATGCGCGTAAATGCAAACTTACGCCTTTTTTGACACTTTTAGTCCCTCTATGATCAAATAAGCATATTTTCGCACACCGCACCACTCAAAGCTTATTTCTAAGCTATGTTTAGGTATGTTTAGCTTATGATCATATTCCGAAATGTACGTTGCCATACAAAACGGCACACTTTTAAAGTTTGATGCAAATAGTCCCTGTAAGCGAACAAACTTGTTTTTCCCATATCAAACCCTTTAAAACTTATTTCTAAGTTATGTAAAGGTTATTTAAGGTATGTTAAGCTTATGTTGCTGTTCCAGAGTGTTTATCGCGTTAAACTGATTACGTTTACGCATCAGTTTGCGTATAACTTTCCAGAAAGTGATATAGAGTTTAAAATCGATCAAAAATCAAAACGTGCAAAATATCAAACATAAATAACAAACATTGGGATCAAAACACATTGTTTCATTGATAAAGAATTGTTCAGAGTCTGTACAGTGATTACACAAGCACAGATGTCACAAGCACATTGATTTTCATAAACACTTTTGTTGCATATGTTCACTCAGCATATGGACACATTGATTTATATTGCATTTCTGTTGCATATGTTCACTCAGCATATGAACACATTGATTTACATTAAACATTTCTACTTTGTATGTTCACTTAGCATACTTAGTACATTATTTTCACATAACATGCTTACATTTGGTATAACATTTGGTTTGTTTAACGAAACTAATACGTTCATTAACACCGATCATGTCGCTCGGTAGTAAGTAGTGGTACCATAGGAATTGACAACTCCCATCCCGGGAATCCTAGGTTTGTTTGGACGTAAGGGATGACTGAATCCGATATACATATTCGATAAAGCTTTAACTTGTTAAGGGTTTGTCCTTCAGTCGCAAGGCTTGAATGTAGACGTAAAACATTACCGCATAAATGTTTGTATCAGTAAAGCATTGTTTTATTTTACAAAACATAACTTTTGACTTAAACTATGATTTATTCAAATACATTGTTTTGTACATTTTACATATGGTTTTAGTTGACCCTTTTCGCTTGCCATACATTTGATTATACATTACATGGTTTACATTTAACATTAGACATTGTTTACACATAAACATTTTGACATCGGTTTAAACAAGGTATTTTGGTGGTTTGTTTGGGTAAGTGATTTAAATTACGAGGCGTGTGTAACATGATAAAAGCATGGTGGATACGCCGCTGGTACTTCCTATATATAAGTGCTTTTATGATATTACATATCGTAGCGTTATTTAAACCATTTCAATTTAGACATATTACATTTTACACAAATAACATATCTTCACAAAAAATTGTTTTACAAACAATATATTTTATACAAACTCAATTTTACCGAGTTATTCATTTAACCATACATCTTTCTTTTATATTATCTAATTTCTTATCGATTTTCGTATGATTTATACAAGAAAACACTTAACAAGATTCATGACTAACTTTTGTTAAACATTTCTTTAAAATCACAAGTCATGAATCCTATTTTAACAAAACCTATGTATCTCACAGGCATTTTTATGCTGACGTACCTATTTTCGCATGTGTTTCAGGTGCTGTTGTTAGATGATCATGATGCAAACATAGGATTGTGTCACACCCTCAAAATCCACACGCGGAGTAATACCGCGAGGCATGTGACGACCAGGATCTTAGCCACTAATTATTTTGAACGGATTAGTTATTGTTATAAACATTAGCATAATTAGTGACCTAATTTGAATTTTTCAAGACGTAGTTTGAGTTTGCAGCGGAAGGGGAAGTAGAACATATCGTAGTTTAAAACCACAGTTTATTATCACGTTACTTACGAACCACGCACTCCATCTGATTGCAACGTCCGTCCAAAGTTGTATCGAGCGACCTGCAAAGCATGCAATAGGGTATCAACAAAAATGTTGGCGAGTTCACGAGTTGTCCAGTTTTTAATTACCAAAAACTTGTTTCACCAGTTAATTTATCCGTTTATACATGCGATGGGGAGCTACCCCATAAGTAAGCGACTAAACTGTTTTTACAATACCGAATACTATTCATCCGTACGTTTCCGTAGAGTGCCCCGTTTGTCAATGTTCTATCATCATTGACGGTTGCCAGAGTACATTAGTTCACGCCCGATCCCATACGCGGGCACGGTGTGAGGTTGGTGAGACCTAAATAGCGCTATCAACTAATAACCCGTTCGCCTGACCCCGGCGACTAATCGGTATTAGAAAGTGAGGACTTGAGTGATAGAGTTTCGTTTAGTGTTGCTTGTTGCATCCAGTATAAACAGTAATTAACTAAAAGTCCCATTTAAGGGGAGAGAAGTAGGTTTGTATCCCTTACGAGGGGATAGCGTTGTTTAAGTTTCCATCTCCCAAAACCACCGGGAACGCATGCTTTAATAGTTGTGAACTCACCTTTGCTTTGCTCGGTTGATAATTTACTTGTGTTATGTTGGTCAACCATACCCTATTATGGTTGTTAAATATTTATTAGGTTCGCATGCAAGAAATGTCACGTATAATTTACACGTATCTAACATGTAACACGTAGATCCACAATTCATATGATACACACACTTTGCATAATGTACAGTAATTGTAACAGTAACACGTATCATATCAGCATGAACGATTAAATAGCAGTCGCACAAAGTCCAGTTAAGCAGTGGAAAATAACACACAGTCCGAAACAGGTTTATCACATAGTGTGGCCCAATAACGGAGTCAAGCAGTCCAGTCGAAACCGGATAGTCTCGACTCGAGATCATGAGGTCTCGAGTCGTAACCAAGAAGTTTCGAGTTGCAAGTAGATGGTCTCGAGAAGTGCATACACGAGTCGAAACCTTGGGATCTCGAGTCAGGTCTCGAGTCGAGATCATGAGGTCTCGAGTCGAGATCATGAGGTCTCGAGTCGAGATCATGAGATCTCGAGTCGCAACCTAGCGGGTCTCGAGTCCCCTGATATGCATGCCCTGGTCTCGAGTCGCAATCTTGGATGAAACAGCTGCCGAGTCGAAACCACTGATGAATCCACTGGTCTCGACTCGCAATCACTGTGGGATCTTTCTAGAACCCTTACCCAGATGTACGAACCAATCAAAATTCCTTAACATGTTTTATTCTTCCGTACAATACCAAATTAGATCAAACCAACATATTTCAAATATTTATAACATTTCTAGACAGTTTATCATTTAGGGTTTTCACCATTTCATCCAACAGATTCATCCTAAACACTAGCACTCTTTTATTAAATCCAAGCAACATAAATCAGAATCATACGTTGTCAAATTCAGGGACCCCAAACCAATTAAATCAACCATCACATGATCAGATCTTAAATAGGCAGTTTGTTCTAGGAACATTAATATAAGCCCATGACTTTTATTAAAACCATAATATCTAAATAAATTACCCGTATCCAATCTTCAAGTTAAATATGTCTATTACGAACACTTCATTAAAATTCCTACTACTATTCTAAACCTCAAGCGCCTATTTATTTATTTTATTCAAATCATTATCACAATTTATGATGTATATGCTAAACAGAAACATTGTCATTTACACACTAATCTTCACAACAATCATCAACAGATCTGAGTTCATTTCCATCGAATTCATTATTACTATCATGACTCACATTTTCATATTTAAACCAACAATTTATCATCAGTTAGGTGCACACTATTCCTTATACCAAATCAAAACAAACAGACACGTATTGATTTTAGACAAACACATGGCACAAGAGGATGAGATTATAAACAAGCAGCTGGTTACGATGTATTCTAGTACAACCCTTATCATCTCAAAATCAAACATTCAAAATCATTAAACAGTAACACTCACATGAATCGAACAAACTGCCAACCATTATACAAGACCGAAACACAGGTATAAACAGTGGTATAAACTGACCGAATGGGGGTTGTGCGACCCGAACTGAACCAGACGAGACCCGAACCGAATCCCGGTACTGTTGCCATTGCTTCTACTCTCGAAACTGGGACTTGAATCGACATAACCTGAGCCAGCATCGACATTAGCTCAGGTCGGAAGAATCTGCTGGAACGAGAATAATTATCGTCGCCGCTGCTGCAGACGGCGGTGCTGCCGCAACTCGCCGGAAACGTCATCGCTGTTGCTGCACATCTCTCTCTCTCTCTCCTCTCTCTCTCTCTTGAATCAGATACGGGTGTGTATGTTAGAACCAGATAAGGGGAATGGAGCTTGTTGGGTTGGCCGGAATGCATCTCCGATCATCGGAGATGAGTCTGATCGAACAGGGGATGTGGAAGAGGGTGAGGAGTGCGGCCGACTAGTTATTTAGGGTTTTAGGTTTATTTGTTTATTAAAGAAGATGAGGAGGGTGGGGGATTATAAGGGGTTTAAATAGGTAGGGTTTAGATTTAAGTATGTTGGGTTGGGCCTAGCCCAAGTGCGTGAACCCGATTGAACGATTGTGTGCCTCGCTTAAACAAATAGGTCCGATTTCATTGATTAATATAAAGGTAATCAAATGAATAAGCGAATAAACCTCTCGTCGCGGATTATTATAACTTTATAAAATAATGACGATAATAATACTAATAATAATAAATAATAATAGTGCATACGAGCATTAATAAAATGCTCGTCTCTCGATGATCAGGATCAAGGGTTCGAGTTGTCATAGATTGGACGAGGGCCTTAGTGACTTAAAACTATGAAAGACAGTTTAATTCTTGTTATGCTTCTGTAAATTTATAAACAATGTAAATATTTTAATTAATAAAACAAAACTTCTTTTTTTTTGGGTAAAGGGTTACCCCGGTGATTCTATATATTCACAAACAAACAAAACAAGAAGTAAGGAAATTCCTTACTAGTTCAAACATGAGACATACCCTCATGTAAGTAGAAACAAAAAGAAATAACCATCAAAGGAAAAAACACATAAAAACACCCACTAGACAACTATCTAGACTCAACGATACCCAAGACATTAAAAATCAGCCATTTTCCCTAACTAAATCGGCACCATGGATATCTCACTTCTCCAGCAACTCCCGCACTCTAGCTGTGTTCTTGAATCTAAGCCCCATCAATTTATACCTCACATATTCTAAAACAGCCTTACAAATGACGTCCGGAGGTCTCACTTGGTTTCTAAAAAGCCGATTGTTTCTTTCTTGCCAAATGATGTACGCCAGGGCAGCAACTAACAGCCTACAAACCAAATTCTTTGCTGATTTTGACCGAGAACGAAGGCCAAGCCAATCCAAAATAACGCTCCACTTTGAATCCACATTATCCATACCTGCTTTCGATCTAACCACACTCCAGATTTGAGTGGATAGCTTGCATTCAAAGAATAAATGGTCATGCGAGTCGACATTCTCATAACACAGAAGACAACACATCATGTTCATGCTAGTTCTTCGAGTACGGTTCCAATGTAAGATTTTGTCTTGAGTCAAAAGTTTATGTCTAACAATCAACCACATCAGAAAAGCGTGACGAGGGATACATTGAGAAAACCAAACGATACTAGCCCAATTCACTTCCTGCTCCCTTAACCGAACCGAGTCCCAAACTTCCGAAGATGAATGATCGGTTATATTACCCCCAACCTTCCAATAGATACGATCCTGGTTATTAAAATTCCGATGCATATGATCCAATTGTATAAGAACAGGATATGTATCTTTCCATGCAACCGGCCAAAGCCACGAGCCATCAGAATAAACATCAGCTACCGTGGCATTTAAAGAGAATCCCTCACGAGTTATTACTCTAGGCTAAAGGAAATTACCAAGCAGACCAATATTACTCCAAGTGTCATACCAAGCTGAGGTACGACTGCCATCACCAACTTGAGACCAGACATGATGTCGAATTAAAGGCGGAATCTGAGCCAACTTCCTCCAACTCCAACAACAAGAAGACGAAACCTTGTGATCCCAAAAACTACGACCTTTTAGACGATAAGAATGGATCCAAGCAACCCATAAAGACTGCCGATTACTAAGAATGCTCCAAATATGGGAAACCATAAGAGACTTATTTACATCAGCAATTCGACGAATACCTAAACCCCCTTCATGCTTAGGGACACAAACAGACTTCCATGAAACTTTTGCCCTACCACGATGAGACGTTGATTGAGCCCAAAGGAAATTCCGCATTTTAGCTTCCAGATCCTTAACCACCCTGGCTGGTAAAATAAAAACCGACGACCAGTACACGTGTAAAGCCGAGAGGACCGAAATAATTAATTGCAATCTGCCAACGAACGACAACATTTTGTTCTTCCAACTATTTATCCGCTGATCAAGCCGCTCCACAAGAATACTACAATCCTTGTATAATAATCTAGAAGAAATAAGCGGGACACCCAAGTATCTCACAGGAAGCGAACCCTCCACAAAAGGCATAATGGTCAAAATTTCTCTTTTAACATGGCTAGGGACATTACAAAAAAACCCTGTGCTTTTCTGGCTACTAGGAACCAAGCCTGACATTCGAGAGAATTGAGTGAGGGATAACATAACACACCTAGCCGAAGCCACATCTCCCCTAGCAAAAAGGAATAAATCATCTGCAAAACAAAGATTCACAATTTGTTGCTTCTCACATTTATTATGGAACCTGAAAGATGAATCGATCCTTGTCGCATGGTTTAAAATGCAAGTCAAGACTTCCATCACGAGCGTAAAAAGATAAGGGGATAAGGGGTCGCCCTGTCTTAAACCCCTTTTTCCTTTAAAATACCCATGAATACTCCCGTTAACACAAATCGAATAAGAAGCTGTTGACACACATAGCATAATCCAATCCACCATAATACCATTAAAACCAAAACCTACCAGCACATTTTTGAGAAAACTCCAATCAACCGTATCATAAGCTTTCTGGATGTCTACCTTAAACGCACACCTTGGGGGACCAAAATCACGATGATAATTATGCATTAATTCCTGCGTAAGAAGAATGTTATCTGAAATTTTCCTACCAGGAACAAAAGCTGATTGGTTTATGCTCACAATATCGTTTAACGAACCCTTCAACCGATCTGCCAGTACCTTACTAATACATTTGAGAATAACGTTACAGCAGGATATTGGATGATAATCAGTAATCTTCATAGGAGTTGACACCTTGGGAACCAGAGCAACTAGAGTGTGATTAAGCTGTTGTAGGAGATTTCTAGTGTTAAAGAAATCAAGAATAGCATTTGAAACATCACTCCCCACTATATGCCAAGTACTTTTAAAAAACGCAGCCGTATAACCATCAGGACCAGGGGCTTTATCATTCCCAATCGAAAACATAGCAGACTTAATTTCCTCTAATGTGACCGGTCGAACCATGAAGTTAGCAGTTTCAGAATTCAGCTTATTAGAGAAAAGATCAGGTGAAGGTAATAAAGATACTTGACCTTCACTTCCCAAAAATTGCTCATAATGGTTGACAAAAGCCACGGCCACGTTATCACCCTCAAACAGGTTTCCACTCGAATCAGATATAGCCTTAATACGATTTATATGGTTTCTACACTTTAAAGACGAATGAAAATAGGATGTATTAGCATCACCTGCTCGAAGCCACACAACTTTAGACTTCTGTTTTAGGAATCTCTCCTCATCAAGCGAAGCTTCCTGAAAATCACGTAACACGGATGCCTCCTGACAACGTAAAAACTTCTTCATTGGATCCCTATCAATTTCTCGCTGAATAGTCTCAAGTTCCCCACGCAACTTCACAACCTTTTCATGGAGATTCCCTTGTTGGAAAAGGAAAGCTCGAAGAGAAGACTTCATTAGAGTTAGTTTCTTAATGACACGAAACTGATGAACTCCATTAATATGAACATCCCACTTTGAGTTAACAATATCCATAAAACCCGGCTTATGAACCAAGAAATTAGCAAACTTGAAAGGTCTCGGTTTAGTTTTACCAGCCGAAAGCAACTTCAGGACACACGGACAGTGATCCGAGACGCCATAGGGCCTAAAGACAGCAACCGAATCAGGAAAATCACTAACAAACGGAAGACTACCCAAAACTCTATCAATCTTTTTCAGCAATCCTACTCCCTGTTTGGGTTTTTGGCTCCACGTGTAATGAAGTCCTGTCCGCTTAATATCAATAACCTCAATCTCCTCAACACAATCTTTAAATTCTCGCATAGCAGGAGAAATAGATGAGATACCGATCGATTTATCTTCAATATTAAGAGCAGAGTTGAAATCTCCCATAATTACCCAAGGTTTATCATGAACAAGGCCTTTATGCACACGTAAATTCTGCCAGAGCTCCCTACGAGAAACATAATAATTTGCGGCATAGACCAAAGAACAAAAAAACAAAGTCTTATTAGCTTTACACACAACCTGAACATGTAGGACTTGAGCCGCCTGAGCAAGAACCATAACATCCACCTCCGTTGGATCCCAACCCAATATGATACGAGCTCATTTGTTGCAACATCCCCCATTTGAGGTCCAATCCCATCTCCTGAAAACAGCATTACAGACCTTACGAAGATTATCCACATCCACATGAGACTCTAAGATTGCACACAAACTAAGCTTATTCGCTTTAACAACCTGACGAACCTCATTTTGTTTTAGAGGGCGGTTCAACCCCCGTATATTCCAAACAGCCAAACTAATCATTGAGACACCCCTGAAGAAGGAGTGCTTGCCCCTTTTTTAAGAACATCACTGTTAGAATCTTCTCTAAGAAAATCATTAGTTTCGTTATAAACTTCAACCACCTCCTCATTATCAGAACTTTCATACCCATCTTCCATCTCCCGATTAGATTTACTAGACTCCCCAACATCATCCCTTAAGACATCAAACGGGTTATTAGAGATCAAAGCCTTCAGTTTATCAACTTTCTTAGAACCGCCGTCCCCCTTATTACTAATAGGTCTGTATTCAAATTTTGGCTTTTGCTTATTAACCAGGAAACCAGTTCTCTTAGCAGTCTTCTTATCATCTACAATTGTAAACCCATCATCATCCACCAGCCGTTTAACCTGTTCACGAGGCTGAGCCACCTGTTTTTGTTTTTGTTTTTTCCCATTATTAGCCATGCCTCCAGTTTGTAAGTTAGGTCGAACATGTTTTGGACAAGCTGCATCCGAATGACCAAAAACACGACATTGACTACATCTGTGCGGACTCCATTCATACTCCACAAACATCTTTTCTTTAACGAACCCATCACTCTCAAGATCCGGAACGGCTATAACCAATTCCTCCTTGAAGTCATTTTCCGCAGAAATTTCGATCAGTGCTCAAGCATAACTACTCCTACCCCAAGCGTCCATACACATAGTAGTAGTAAAAGAATCCAACATTTTTGGTTCCCCGATCGCCAAGCGTCCATACACAAAACTTCAATTACCATGTGTTATGAAACAATGATTATGTTACTCCACTCCCCAACATTTCCGCCGCGATTTGTTGTTTTACGCGATCGGGGTGTGACAGAAGAGTTGGTATCAGAGCCCATGGTTATAGGGAATTAGGTTATTAGTAATACTTTGACTTAAAACTATGAAAGACAATTTAATTCTTGTGTTTAGATCTTAAAACAATACCTTCACCTATCTTTAGGCGACAACCACAACAAGAACACAAATTTCAAATCCGCTTTGAAAACCAATCATCTATTCTAGGATGACTTATTATAAGGTTTTGAACCTTCAAAGTTTTCAAAATCTCGTCAAAGTTTGGGTCTTATAATGTGAACACGTGCAATCTGGAAATATCTAAATTTCCAACAATCCCCCACAGGGAAAACCCTAATTCTCTCTCACTAGCATGGCGATTTTGTTCATCATGGCTCCTAAGATTTTTTCGTGATTGAATGTATTGTCTGTCATTAGTTGTTGATCTTCAATCATCTATAACGAACTTGTTAGCATGCTTATTGTATGTATAACAATCTGTGATTAGTGGTTGTTTTTCAATCTTCTATAACGAACTAGTTAGCATTCTTGAGTCGATCTAATCTAGGGTTTTTGTTTTTGTTCTTTGCCGCCGCCTGTTTTCATGTGTGCTCTTCGTTCATGGGATAGGTTTTGCTAGTTTTAGGGTTTCTGTTTCTTGCGTTTTCAGAGTTCTTTGGGTTTCGGGTCTTCTAGGGTTTCTTGTGCATGGTTGTTAGCTGTTTGTTCTAAGGAGAGAGTTGTCGTTTTTCTGCATGGATGCGTTTAAGTCCGCTGCTGAGGTTGCTGTGGGAGATCGTAGTAAACCTCCGTTACAGGTTAAGGGTATCGCTAGTCGCATAGTTAACATTGATGGCAATCCGCTGCTCCCTCGGCGTGGTATTGTTACTGAACCTAAAAAGATAAACATTATTGATGAACTCTCTAAGATGGTCAAGAAAATTCTGGTAGTGGGAAAGACGGTCAAGATGGGGTCACGGGTGACAAGATTGTTAATGATAATATTCCCAAACCTAAAACATATGCGTATTCACTCCGAGTTAATAAGTCAGTGAAGTTGAATTTCCGTTCTCTCGCGAGTGAAAAGGCACATGAGGGATGTGATGTTGTTCTTCCTAGAGAATCTGTCCGGGTTGCTCGGGATAAGATGGCAAACACGCTTTATGGTTACTTCCTGGGGGATCGTGTTGCGTATCCTGTAGTGGAGTATTTTGTGCGGAACAACTAGAAGAAATATGGTATTCAAAAGTCGATGATGAATGATAATGGATTCTTTTTCTTCAAGTTCTCAGACGAGGAAGGTATGATGAATGTTTTGAAGGATGGCCCATGGATTATTAGGTCACAACCGTTATTTCTAAATGTTTGGAGCCCGACTTCTAAGTTGGAAAAAAAGGGTGTCAAAAAGGTGCAAATATGGGTAAAAATCCATGATGTCCCGATTGCTGCTTACACGGAGGATGGGCTTAGTTTGATTGCAACTACAATTGGTGAGCCGAAAGCTATGGATTCTTATACGTCAGCGATGTGCATGGATATGTGGGGCCGTAGCAGTTATGCAAGAGCCTTAATAGAGGTGTCGGCTGATAAGCAACTAAGGGAGGAGATCACGTTAGCAATACCTGAACCGGAGGGGGAGGGGTTTATTAAGGAGTCGATGTCGGTTGAGTACGAATGGAACCCGCTGCGTTGTGCTCACTGTTGTGTATTTGGTCACTCTGATGATCATTGTCCGTACCAGCCTAAGATTCAGACAAGTGCACGGAATGTTACTAAGACTGGTAAGAAACCGGTGGTGGACGAGGAGGGGTATACAGGGGTTTATGGTAAGAAGGCTGCCAGGAAATCTGGATTCACGATTAACAAGCCAAAGCAAAAATTTGAGTATAGGCCCGTGGTAGCAAAGAAGAGTCAAGAGAAAGGGAGTGAGCCGATAGTACAATCGGCTAACCAGTTTGATGTTCTTAATGATCCAAGTGTTATTGAGGTAGGGGAGAGTAGTAAGGCAGGTGATGCTCGGGTTAATGTGGAGGACGAGGTGGTGGATGAGGTTTATTCCGAGGGGGATGGGTATGAGTTGGATGAGTTTTTGAGGCAAGATTCTTTTAAAAACGATAAAAAAGGGGCAAGCACTCCTTCTTCACTAGTTATTAATGGTTAACATCGCCTCTTGGAATATTCGGGGTTTGAACCGCCCTATTAAGCAAGCTGAGGTTCGTCAAAATATCAAAGAGTTTAAGTTAAGTTTGTGTGCTGTTCTTGAAACCCATGTCGATCCGAGTAATCTTTCTAATATATGCAAGTCGGTGTTTCGCTCGTGGCATTGGTCTTCTAATGGGGCTCGTTGTAATAAAGGTACAAGAATTATTGTGGGTTGGAATCCCTATGTTTTTGATGTTATGGTGCTATCGCAGACGGACCAGGTTATGCACTTGCAATTGTTTTTTAAACAGGAGAAAAAATGATGTTTTGTTCGATTATCTATGCTGCAAATTATTATATTTCTCGTAGAGATTTATGGAGCCAGCTCTCGTTACATAAAGCGTTGGTCCGTGATGCTCCTTGGGCTATTCTTGGTGATTTTAACTCTGCTCTGAATTTGGAGGATAAATCTATGGGTTGTTCTTCTGTTTCGGCTAGTATGAGGGAGTTTCAGGATTGTGTTGCTGATATAGAGATGATAGACGTGAATCGTTCGGGCATTCACTTTACGTGGAGCCAAAAACCAAGGAAGGGGATTGGGTTAATGAAAAAAATCGATAGAATCATGGGGAATTCGCAGTTCATAACTATGTTTCCGAATGCTGTGGCGTTGTTTCATCCAGCTAGGTTATCGGATCATTGTTCGTGTGTGTTGAAAATTCAGGAGCCTGGGAATCTAAAGCACAAGTCGTTCAAATTTGCTAATTTCTTGGTTCATAAGCCGGAGTTTCTAGACATCGTTAAGCGAAGGTGGGATACGTGTATTAATGGGGTGTTTCAGTTTTCGGTTGCAAAGAAGCTTAGGATGTTAAAGACCCCTCTTCGAGTCTTACTGTTTCAACAAGGAAATTTGCATAATAAAGTTCAAGACTTGCGGGTTAAGTTGGATGGGATTCAGCGCAGTATTGATAATGATCCGTCTTCTGTGTTACTTCGAGAAGAGGAAATTAATACACGTCGTGATTATCAGGAAGCTCTTTTAGATGAAGAGCGTTTTTTGAAACAAAAATCAAAAGTGGATTGGTTGGCGGCTGGGGACATGAACTCCGCGTTTTTTCACTCGTCTCTTAAAAATAAAGTTCATCATAGCCGTATAAATGTCATTCGGGATACTAGTGGCAACGTGTTTGAGGATGATTTGGTTCACGTAGCGTTTGTTAATCACTATGAGAAATTTTTGGGTGGAACTGAAGACTCGTCTCTTATGCCAGCTCCAGACTTATTCACCAAGTCGGTGGATTTGAATGCAGCGGCTCATATGGTCCGACCGGTCACTTCTGAAGAGGTTAAGAAGGCAATGTTTTCAATTGGTTCAGATAAAGCTCCGGGCCCTGATGGTTTCACTGTGGGTTTCTTTAAGGGTGCCTGGCCTATTGTGGGTAGTGAAGTGATGAAGGCGGTTATTGATTTTTTCGCTACATGTAAGCTTCTTCGGGAATTAAATCATACGCTTATAGTGTTGCTTCCTAAGTCCTCTTCCCCGACAATGGTTACTGATTATCGTCCTATTGCTTGTTGCAATGTTTTTTATAAATGCATTAGCAAGATTATAGCTGATAGAATTAAAGTGGTGTTGGATGACCTCGTTAGTTTAAACCAATCAGCTTTCGTGCCTGGTCGAAGAATCTCTGATAATATTCTGTTAACCCAAGAGTTGATGCATAATTATCATCGGAACATCGGCCCTCCTAAATGTGCTTTCAAAGTTGTTATTCAGAAGGCTTATGACACTGTTGATTGGAAGTTTCTCAAAAGTATTTTACTTGGGTTTGGGTTTCATCACAATATGGTTCACTGGATTATGCTTTGTGTCTCCACTACTACGTTCTCGATTTGTGTTAATGGGGAGGTTCATGGTTATTTTAAGGGTAGTCGTGGGCTTAGACAGGGTGACCCGGTATCTCCTTACTTATTCACCCTAGTTATGGAAGTTCTAACGGCCATACTAAATCATGCGGGAAGGATTGACTCTTCTTTTAAATTTCATAACAAGTGTGAACGCCAACAAATTATCAACCTTTGTTTCGCGGATGATTTGTTTATTTTTTCGAAAGGTGAGATTGCTTCGGCTAGATGCATTATGAAGTCGCTTGATTCTTTTGCTAAAATGTCTGGCTTGTTTCCAAGTGTTCAGAAGAGTACGGTTTATTTTTCGAATGTGCCATCTTATGTGAAGTCCGCTATTTTGAACCTTATGCCGTTTAATGAAGGTTGTTTGCCGGTGAAATATTTGGGGGTGCCTCTTATATCCTCGAGGCTTCTTTATAAAGACTGTCAAATCTTGGTGGAGAAGCTGGAAAAACGTATTATGCATTGGAGGAATAAGTTACTTTCGTTTGCAGGCAGGTTGCAACTTATTATCTCTGTTTTGTCTTCGTTACATATCTACTGGTCGTCAGTTTTTATGTTGCCAAACCGTGTGATCGTTAACTTGGAGGCTTTGATGCGGAATTTTTTATGGTCCCAAGATAGTGCTTTTCAGAAAGGTCGTGCTAAAGTTTCGTAGAAAACGGTTTGTGTCCCTAAACATGAGGGTGGTTTAGGGATTCGTCGGATAGGAGACGTCAATATTGCTCTTATGGCTACGCATATTTGGAGTATCCTAACGAACCGTCGGTCTATGTGGGTTGAGTGGGTTCACGCGTATAGGTTAAGTGGCAAAAGCTTTTGGGCTTGCAAGGTTCCGTCTACGTGCTGTTGGTCTTGGAGAAAAATTCTCCAACTTCGTCCGTTTATGAGAAACTTTATATGGTCCGAAATTGGTAATGGCTTAGACACCTCTGCTTGGTATGATACTTGGAGCGAATTAGGGCCTCTCGTGCAGATTTTATCTCCTCGGCTTATCGCTAATGCGGGGTTTGACATGAACTCTAAAGTGTCCGATGTTTATTCTGATAACTTATGGAGGTGGCCAGATGCGTGGAGGGATATTTACCCGGTTTTAAATCAGCTTGATCGGTTGTCTTTGGATCCGAACAAGTCTGATAAACTTTTGTGGCGTCATGGTGATGATAAACATGACTTTTCCTCTTCTCGCGCTTGGGATTCGGTAAGGCATCAGGAAGATCAGGTTAATTGGTGTAGTATTGTGTGGTTTTCACAGTGCATCCCTCGTCATGCTTTTCTAATGTGGCTGATCATGAGACGGAAGCTGCTTACTCAAGACAAAATATTGAGCTGGGATTTTTCGCGAAGAAAGAACATGAACATGATGTGTTGTTTATTATGTTATGAGGATCACGACTCTCATCATCATTTATTCTTTGAATGTAAGTTTTCGGCTAAAGTGTGGGTTATGGTTAGGCATAAGGTTGGAATGGATTTGGTTCAGCCGAAGTGGGATGAAGTTGTTAAGTGGTTGCGTGATCGTGCCAAGTCGAAATCCGTTAATGACTATGTTGCAAGACTGTTAGTGGCGGCTAGTGCCTATTTCATTTGGCAGGAGCGTAACGCTAGATTATTCAAGAATCAATTGCGGCCTCCGGAAACTATTAGTGAACTTATTACTCAACAAGTGCGGTATAAACTGATGGGAGCGAAGTTGAAGGATTGTGCTAATGTTCGAAGGTCGCTTGGGGATTGGGAGATAAAGGGGTCCGACTTTCAATATGATGGCAGCTGATTAACGATTTTATATGTGTTAGTTTGTCTAGAAAGTGGTTGTCTAGTGGCGTTACTCTTTAGTGGTTGTTTTTGTTTTGGTTTTGTTTTTTCTGGTTGTACGGTCTTAGGGCATGTCCTATGACTGAACTAGTGTAGGCTCTCTACACTACTTGTGTTTTTTGGTTGTGAATATATAAAATCACCGGGGTAACCCTTTACCCAAAAAAAAAAAAAAAAAAAAAAAACAGGTGCAATCTGGAAAGGTGGGTGCCTGTATCCCGAGTTTTCTGTCTAAGGCTAGAGTGTTCGTACGGATCCACATAATCAGACCAGTCACTCTTACCTGGGAACTCTTGGGATGAGTGTCCACTTATAGGCTAAAAGCATGTCTTCGTGATACATTAAATCATTTACTTGGATTAGTCACCGTGTCATTTGTTTGCCTTAGGTAACAAACAAATGATCACAATCTTTATGCGTTATCGATATATTTAAACATTCTGTTTTGATTATCCGATAACATCTCACTTGTTTCCTCTCATGTCTTCCATTATCTTTAGGATGCCTCTTCATCGCAACAACACGCAAATGTCCGAACTGGGTGCTATAATTGCCCAACAAATAGGCGTAGTACTCCAGAGGACCGTTGACTTAGCTATTACCATGGCTCGCCTTAGGGATGAAACCACCCAAGAGACACCAAAGGAGATGAAAGCCAAGCCTTCACTAAAATCAAGGAAGCGTAAAGCTTCAAAGAAACTCCCAGCAGTTGCACCAAATCAAGCAGGACCTAGCCAGGTGGCAGCATCACCAGCTAAGAAGCCATACAAGGGAACTGTTCCCTTGTGCAATCAATGCAATGGTCATCAACCAGATCAAAAACCATGTTTCAAATGTACCCACTGTGGACGATGGGGACATTTGGTTAACACGTGCCGTTTTGCTATCCAAAACAAAGCCGTTGCAAATCCTACTACTGCTCAACCCAACCAAAACACTCCCAACCAACCAGCTCAACCTCCGGCAAGGAAACCTTATGCCGGTACTGCACCGATATGCAACAAATGTAATGCACACCACCTAGCTCACCTACAGTGTCGTCTGTGTGCATCATGTGGGCGGCTCGGTCACCTGGCAAATGCTTGTCGATTCAACCCAAACCAAGGTGGTCCAAACCAACCTCAAGTCAACCCTGCTCAAGCTCGTTTTCCGCTTGGTACTTGCTACAACTGTGGCGAGATGGGTCATTTCAGGAACAAATGCCCTAAGCTTGTCAATGCAAATCTGACCCATGAATGAGCATCGGGCTGACTAGAAGATGATGCTGCTTTGAAATAACTAGAATCTTATGTTTTTATTTCTTTTGTTTTCCTTGAACTTCGAGAACAATTTGGTTGGTTTATAAATAAATCGTTGTTCACAATTCTGATGTACAAAAACAAATGTAGTTACATATGTGTATGGCATACCCCTACGATACCTACACCAACGAAACTTTGTTTTTTTTTGGGTAAAGAGTTACCCCGGTGAATTTATACCAACTAATAAAACAAGTGAGAAGCAGAATTACTTCTCAATTCTTCCATACGACAGGCCATACGGAAGTAACAACTCGCAACATACACGAGAAAACAAGAAAAAAACACCCAACACACTGTATGACCCTCTAAACTAGACGACCATTACAAAAATTAACCACAATCATCATCCGCTACCAGCAAACCACGGGGGAGCATCCATTGTTGCAACAGCTCATCCGAATAATTAGTAATCTTGATCCGCATCTTTTGAAGCTTCAATCGAACCGTGCTTATAATGACCTCCACTAGCTGATCACGAGTCCTCTTCCTATTAGAAAACAGGCATTTATTCCTTACACCAAGGAACTTTGTTCTTTGCAAAACAAACTACTCTCGTAGTTCTCCCATTTATGTTATCGTTCATGAAAAGTCCTAAGTACTCGTTTCCTTTTAAGAAAACGAAGTACAAGATACAAGTTACAACTTCGGACGAACACTCAAAGTATCACTTTAAATCCTTGGTTGGATAACTAAGGGTATTTTTCAATCTAATACCCATATCATTACATTCTAGTTTCCATAACAACATACATATTATATTTTTTTTAAACATCCTTCATGATTTCAAAATATTTCATATAGTTTAAAAACATTTTAACACAGTATATCTACTTAATATATCAAGTGCATGATTTCAAAAGCATATCCATGTTTTCAAAAACCTTATACATGATTTCAAAATTCATCTCACATGATTTTAAAACAATTTATAAACATATTTACCTAATACATCTACCGTATGATTTCAAAAGTATTACGTAAGGTTTCAAAAACATTAAACACATTTCTAATGAACCCCATGCATAGCTTTCAAAAACATTCTGCTCGTATGATTGACTTAACGTACGTAGTACACGACCTCCAAATTCTGCTTCATATGTCGCCTTGGCATATCTAGCACCTCAACTTCATGAACATTTTACCTCATGTCTTGACTTAAGCATGTCTAGTACAATGTTTCGAAACATTCTCTCGCTACACAAATTGTAGGATCGGGGATTCGATCAAACGAGTCGATCAGAAGAGCTCTCGATCAATACGAAAGGCGGAATCAGACGTATTGATGTTGTAGCAGCTTGATTTACACTTAGAATCACTTTAAATGTCTATTGTATTGATTTGACAAAGATACACGAGCTGGTGACACTTCAGCAGAACTTCGCTACTGGAATCCAAAAGTTACAAATGAAGATCCAAGACCACCTATTTATAGGAAATGCCAGGTCACATGAACCAGACTTGCCAGGTTGCACGAACTGGCCAGGTCGCATGAACCTGCCAGGTCTCATGAACCTGCTGGTTCGGGCCTGTTTCCTGTTTCTCTCGTACAACGTGTCCTGGTCTATCTATTCTATTACAAGACTCGATACAAGACGAAGTCAACAGACATATGCACTAACAAACTCCCCCTTGGATGATGACGAGTCTTCAGTGTATTGAGTCTTCAGTCTTGATCGGTCTTCTCACTCTTTCCAAAGTATCTTTCTCTGTAAGTATCCTTTAATCTCTCTCTTACTCTTTCAGAACCTCAACCTTGCTCTTCGAATTCTCTAATTCTCTTGATCAGATCTCTTGATTCATTAAGCTATTCAGCATTAGCAGCTTCTATCTTGAACGCTATTCCAAGATCTGAATCTGGCTCTTATGTCTTCAGACTCCCCCTTTCGATAAGCTGGGATCGCAGTCTGGAATTCACTATCTGCAAGCTTTGGATCGGAAACCTGGTTCTAATCTGCATACGCTTATGCGGAAAATTCTCAGGATTTGAAACCTAGCTCTTTCAAAGCTTTTTACCTGCACATACTCTACCCAAAACATAAGTTTTTTTTATTTATAACAATTTTAATCTCTGCTTAACCACTTGTATTCGCAACACTCAAATTTGGTTTCAAATTAATGAACCATTTAATCATTTCAAAATCATTTCTCATTTCAAACAAACTCTCCCAACCCTGTTGTTCATCATGTTCAGCATTTGGAATTTTGAAAATCAGCTTTCCAACATCAGTTGTCGAAAATAAGATGAAATAAAATCTTTTTGAATTTTCAAAATTTTATGCTAAAACACACTGAAAATCTTTTTGGATTTTGGGAAATAAACTATATACAGACATCTTTTTGTGAGTTTGTGTAAGAGGA
>JARYGA010007555.1:0-40297 GCA_030545235.1 Helianthus tuberosus
AGACAATGTTTTATGCGACTTAGCGATGTAAACGCTAAACTTATGTTTTCAAGTTATGGTATTTGATGTTTTTACGAGCATATAGCATGTTTACCTTTCGTATGCAATGAGAACCTTTCATGATCACACCTCGTGCTTCCACCGCAGAAAGGGGTGTGACACTGATGACGATATTAATAATGTTTTAAGCAAGCCTTCTGTTGCTTCTTCAATATTTATGCAATGGATGAAGTTGAACGAGTCAAATAAAGATGCTAGAAAGCTGACTTATGTTGAGTTTCCTTCCAAATTTGTTTGGATACTTAAAGATAGATGTTGGCAGGTACGTAAGTCGTACCAGTGTGTTGGCCGGATTCATTCTGTATCTCCTGCTTTGGGCGAACCTTATTTTTTGAGGATACTACTGAATAAAGTTAAAGGACCTAGATCATTTGAGGAGATACGTACAGTTAACGGTCAATTATTCCCGACTTTTAGAGATGCTTGCTATGCGATGGGACTTTTAGATGATGACAATGAATACGTTGAGGCCATTAAAGAAGCAAGTTTTGAAGGACATGCTGGGTATCTTCGAGCGTTATTTGCTACCCTGCTTTTGTCAAATACTCTATCTCGGCCAGAATTTGTCTGGGAGAATACGTGGAAATACTTAGCTGATGATATTGTTTATAGACGTCAAAAAGAAACAAATATTTCAGGTTCTGATCTATTTTCTTTTATTTTACATACTACATTTTGATTTTTTATTTAATAATGTTAATTTTTTTATTTGCTAGGTTTAGTGCTTCCTGAACATCAGATTAAGAACCTTACTTTGTTGAAAATTGAAAACTATTTAATTTCCAATGGTTCATCATTACGAAGGTTTGCCACTATGCCGTACCCTGCTGACGATTCCTTACGTGATGCTTCTAATCGTCTGATCAATGAAGAGCTGTCACATGACCTAGATGAAGAACAAGTTGAGTTTAACAGGTTGCATCAATCTCTTACAGATGAACAACGAGCGGTTTTTGACGAAATAATGGAAGCAGTTGTAGGGCGTAAATGAGGCCTTTTTTTTGTCTATGGTTATGGTGGAACTGGAAAAACCTTTTTATGGAAGACTTTGGCTTCAGCTGTTCGATGCAGAAATGGAATAGTTTTAAATGTGGCTTCAAGTGGTATTGCTTCGTTATTACTTTCCCGTGGAAGGACAGCTCATTCTCGGTTCCATATTCCCATTAATCTAACAGAAGATTCAATGTGCAATATTAAGCCAAATAGTGATATTGCGAGATTATTAAAGGAAACCCAATTAATCATATGGGACGAAGCACCGATGGTACACAAACATGCCTTTGAAGCTTTAGATAGGACCATGACCGACGTATTTTCGGAAGGTAGGAGTATTCGTTCGGATATTCCTTTTGGTGGTAAAGTTATTGTATTTGGTGGTGACTTTAGACAAATACTACCTGTTATTCCTAATGGTACTAGACAAGAAATTGTTAGTGCGTCTTTAAGCTCTTCATACATATGGGCAAAATGCAGACTCTTACGGCTGACTAAAAACATGCGTCTAACTATTGGAGCTGAAAGTTCGAATAATCAGAGAATTTGCAAAATGGCTTATTGATATTGGTGAAGGAAACGTTGGAGATGATAATGATGGTGATGCCATTATAGAGATACCTGATGATTTACTGATCACCGATATTTGTGACCCAATACAAAGTTTAATTGACTTTGTATATCCTTCAATTATTCAACAATTTAGGATTGCTGGATTTTTTTTCTGAGCGAGCAATTCTAGCACCCAAAAATGAGGTAGTTCATGAAATTAATGATCGATTGCTTTCGTTATTTCCTGGTGATGCGAAAGAGTATCTGAGTTCTGATAGTATATGTCAAACCGAACAAATTCTTGATTCTTTTCAAGAAAGCTTATACTCAACAGAAAATTTGAATGCTCTTAAGATTTCTGGCTTGCCTAATCACAGATTAGTTCTTAAAGTTGGTGTTCCTGTGATGCTTCTTCGAAACATTGATCAACAGAAAGGGTTATGTAACGGTACAAGGCTTCAAATTACTTTTCTTGGTAAACGAGTTATAGAAGCTGAAGTTATATCTGGTGGGAACATTGGCACAAGAGTTTATATTCCAAGGATTAATATGATCCCGTCTGACAAAAAAATACCTTTTCAATTTCAACGAAGACAATTTCCGTTATCAGTTTGTTTTGCTATGACAATTAACAAGAGTCAAGGACAATCGTTATCAAAGGTTGGTCTTTATTTGAAATATCCTGTCTTCACTCATGGTCAGTTGTATGTTGCATTATCAAGGGTCAAGACCAGAGAAGGCGTTAAAATACTAATATTCGATGCTGATGGAAAACCAACAAATAAGACTTCTAATGTTGTTTACAAAGAAGTTTTTACTAGCTTGTAATCATTGTGAGGAATGTTAAAACGCTGTTTGATCAAAGTCAAACTACTTATGTTAAAAGCTAATTATAATAGATAAAACTCTATTTGAGCAATGTTAAAACGTTGTTTGACTAAAGTCTGTTTGACCAAAGTCAACCTACTTTTGTTAAAAGCTACTTAATAAAACACTGTTTGACCAAAGCCTGTTTGACCAAAGTCAAACTACTTATGTTAAAAGGTACATATAATAGATAAAACTAAATTTTCCCTCGGCATTGCTTCTTGAGGTCATGAAACTTACTTATATTAAAACCTAATTACTATTAATACATGATTCAAAGCATTCAAATTTTATGTTATGTTAATGGTTTTGCTATATGAAAAATTATTTTTCTTTGTTAATTTGAATACCAAATCAATTCAACTAATCATGTACTTTACTCTTGTATGTCAATGTAAATGTAAATAACAAATTTAAAAAGGGGTGTATGTGTAAATATTTTTCATCAGTTGAAAATATGGGAAGAGAAAAACACAACCGTCACTATTTCTTCATCATCATTACACATCAAACATCTATCATCTCTTCTTTCAAAAATCTCTTCTCCCCAGTCATTTTCTAGGGTTTCAATTTTCTTTTCCTCCGTCTTCTACACTTCAATCACCTGAGGTTTGATTATTTTTTCTTCAGCAACTGGTATGTACATTCCTATTGTAATGAACTTTATATTGTTTAATCTATGTTAATTTAAATCCTATCTTGCTACTAATACGATTTTAAATGTTTATTGCTATACATTCAAGATTCAAGAAGGGTTTACTTATGTGTTTGAATCATTTGTTGAGAACATGTTAAAATAATTATTATTTGCAGAATAATTTTAACTCATACTCTGTTTCTATGATTAATTTCACTATATACTCTGTTAATACAAAAAGTTAATGTTCATTTTCGAAGCCAGCTTTTTAATTACAGTCTTTTAACATCTTTACTGATTCAGGTTTTATGATGTATACTACATTTGTTAAGTTTCTTCGTAACCCAGAATCTTTGAAACTGGTATGACATGTTTTTACATACATAATTTATTTGTATTGAGATATATATTTAATAGTTCTTTTATGGTTTATATTTTCTTACACTATTTAAAAATTATATACATGATGTACCTATATTCTTTGCTAATCAAAAGTGGGGAGATTGTTGGCAAAAAAGTAGGTTGCAAGTATATCATGAGTCTGGTAAAAAATGGGTTGTTAGGGTCAGAACAGAAAATTCAACGCCGATAATAACTGACGGTTGGGACATTGTTGTTAAAGATCTCAATTTGCCGAGGGATACTTTGTTGGTTTTCAAACCGTTAGGTGATTTTGGACTTGAACTTTCATGTTATGTTAATGGCATGTGTGGGGAATCTTATTTCACCTTTAATCGTTATGCAAGATTTGGTTTTACGGTATGAGTATTGATCTTAACTTCAATTCTTTTGCATCTTTAACGTGTTAACACTTATTCTCATAAGATACATACTTCACGTTTAGTATTCATTATTTTTAATTTTATGCAGGTAATTGAAGACTGCTTCATTGAACAATTTTACGTAAACAGTCCACCGAGTGGGAAATTTCAAATCTGTTACAAAGGTTCCTACTGGAATGTTGAGGTGTCTAAAGTTGATACCCACTTTGTATTTTCTAGAGGATGGCCGGAAATGTGCAACGATGTTGGGATACTTGAGGATGATTTGCTTGTGTTTAGCAGGATTGATGATTTTGTTTTTGAAGTAGTAGTTTATAGAGATGAGATTGAGATTTGCTTTTTGAAGAAACCTGAATCTGATGATGATAGTGTAGTTGAGATATTGAAGGCTGATTATGTTAAAAATGCATTCAAGGTACGTAAGTATTTAGCATTAGCAATAAAAGTTTTAATTTTTTAGCTTTATATTAATTATTTTATTAATGTTGACCAGGACATCTATGAGGATGAAGAAGTTGTTTCTGTAGGTGAAGGTACAACCGTTACTCAGGTACTTGCTAAATTATTAAAATTATTTATTTTTAATTTAACACATATAAGAATTTAATGTTTTTACAACTATTAGTAATGCTGTTTACTGATGTTATATTTATTCAATAATGTATTATTTACAAGAACTTACCAACCAATGCCGAATGCACGTCCAAGAGACGCATGTCTTCACGATTGAACCAAACCCAAGATGTAAGTTTACCATCTTAAAGATTGTTATATTACTATTGTTATTAAATTTACTCTATGACAACAGGTTAAGAAGAAAGCTAAAGTTACTTCTGAGAGAAAGGAGGTCGTCAAGAATAGGACTAAGGGAAATGCTGCCTTACCTGTCGACACAAGTGATCATACTGGATGTTCTTCGTCTGTTCATAAAGTTAAGGTATCTATACTTGCCAGTTAATTAGTATATGTTATATAAACTGTTTTTTTTTTGTGCATATATTGATCATTCCTTTAATTCACATGTATATGTTTACTTTTTCATCAAGGGGAAGAGAGCTGCCAACGTTCAAAAAAAGCTTAACCGTAGAAATAAGATTGCAAAGACTGCAAAAAAACATTCTGGACATCCTCTTGACCCTGAGTTCTTTCATTTTGATCGCAAAGGAGACTATAGGCTGGTATACCATTTTTTATAATAAACTAATGATTTACGTTTATTTGTCTGACTATTATTTTTTTCCACACAATACATGTAGCGTCTTCCTGCTGAAGTTGCGAGACGAGCAGGTCTTTTTCTTGATCTTCATCCTTTGAAAGTTCAAAACATGGTTGGAGTTGTGCAGGTTTATGATGTTAAGTTGGAGTTAAATGAATTGAAGCCACGTTATGCGTTGGAAGGTTGGCGAAAGTTTATGACTGACAATAACTTGAGGTTTGGTGATATGTTGCATTTCACATACGTGTCTTCGCAACAGAAGATAGTATTAAATCAAGTTACATCAGTTTAACAAACACATTTTAAGTCTGTTCTGATATCAGATACTAATTATGAATTTTTTGATGGTGATGTTGTAGGTTTTTTTCTTAAATTATTAACTTGATGTTTTTGTTGCTATGTATGGCTAAGATGATAAAACACTGTTATTAGCACTTTATGTTTTATATTTGGCCAATTAGATTATGTGTTAAATTATAGTTCTTTAAGTCATTGTTCCATTTTCTTGAATTCTATCTAATTTTTTAAAGAACTTCAATAACAAATAGTGGTTTGAACATCTGTTTGCCTTTTGGTCAATAGTTAATGGAAACCTATGTTAGGTTCAACAATGTTTTGAAGAGGAAAACTGTGTTAGAAGACAGTAGATCTTAACAAGTTAAACATCTGTTAAGGCTTAAACAGATGTTAACAGATGTTTGGCCTTTTATATCAAATGTCTGGACTTAAACAGTTGTTTGACCTTAAACACATGTTTGAACCTTAAACAGATGTTTTGCCTTAAACAGATGTTCTTCTTCTATATCAGATATTTGGACTTAAACAGATGTTTGACCTTAAACAGATGTTTCGCCATAAACAGATGTTTGGTCTTAAACCAAACATTTGTTTAAGCTCAACATCTGTTTGACTATTTGTCAATATCTTATTGACTTTTGGTTAACATCTGTTTCAAATTTGGTCAACATCTTATTTTGTAAAAGAGGTACAAAAACAAAGATTTTTTCAAAATCTCAAATCACCCTATCATGTAAGTGCATTGATGTAAAAGTGGAAATGATGTTATTCATATGGTCCTGTTGTGCTTTTGTTTGTCCTCTAATATGAGTTCATGATATAATGCGGTGATTTCAAGACATTTTTGTTGAATCGAATGAGATGGTTGATGTAATGCGGTCGTATTAATAACAAATAGTAATTAATTAATCTAAATAACTTTCCCGAGCCCGGGAAGCAATCCCGGGTAAAAACCTAGTAAAGTTATAAACGCTTGTGTAGTTGACCATGATGAAGGGGTTATGTAACCCATAGTGTCTCATATCGTTCAGAACACCGTCCCAGACTCTTGGGGCGCTATGAGAGGATTAATTGAAGGGGTGATATACATAGCGGCGGTATAGGGGACTTTCTCTCACACAAACATATATATACAGTATATACATACATATATAACCACCTATCTATAATTCTATATAATCTCTCACTACACACTCTAGTTACGTAACCCACTTTTTTTACACATTTATCACGTGTCATATATGTCACACCCTGACCCGCAGCGCAATAGGTGACTGGGTGTAACACCTCGAAAATTCACGTCCTATAAAGTGTTGACAGGTGTCATAATGTTTGAACGTGTGAAAGAATGTTATAGAAGGACTAAAGTTGACAATCATAGAAAGTATGTGAATATACGGATTCTAAATGTCAACAGTGAATAAATATACTTCATAATAACCATACACGATGTTTATAACATCAAACGAATAAATCATGGATCATACGAAGCTAAAAGTGAGAGATTACAAACTACAGGGGTTAAATGTGTCAACATGTTTAAAGATACACCTCTGAGTGACCTTTTGACAAACTCGAAGCTTTGTAACTGTTAATTATGCTCGCTAGAATGCGCGATATAAATTTCATAAAGTTTCGCTGTCGTATGAGAAAGTTATGATCAAATTCGTGTGCGAGGGGTTAATGCGTTAACGTTTAAAGTTAAGACTTTTCGGGTAAACCGGAAGTGTCCAGGGACTTGGCAAAGAGGGTATAAGTCCTAAAGCCCTTGTGGGTAAATATAAGGGGGTCAAAATGCAAGAAATAACCTTGGTTGCCCTTTCGTGAAGCCAAGGGACAAGCTGAAAAACAACAAAAAATGAAAAATCTGATATTTAAGGGCCATGCGGCCCGCGTAAGGATGAGTTAAAACTCATGCGGGCCGCGTCAGGACATCAGAAGCAGAAAACGTGCACAGCAGCCTGTAAACGCGGAGAACCGACCCTTATTCGATATTATTGCATTGTGGGCGACCCCTAAACGACTCCTAGACACTAGAGACACATGTTGGAAGCTTGTGGTCAGTGCTAGACTTACTTGTCAACTTCCTATGGTGGATTAAACCACTATATAAGGCCTTAGTTACAACCATAGAGCTCACACCTTCATCTGCATTTTTGGAGCATCTCTGGAGCACAAGACCTCTCCCAAGTGATCCCTGGTCGTTCATAGGACCCTTGTAAGTTTGCCTAACCCTTCCTAATTGAGTTTTAACTTAGTTTTAGCTTAAAAGTCAAACCGTCGTAATTAACGGTTGACTTTACGATTAATCACAAATGGCCCAGTGATTAGTCGAATCGAAAGTAGTTATATGTTGGTATTTATGTGGGTAATAAAACCTCAAGAGGGTTTCCCCTGATCACCACTCTAACCAGGTCAAAAGTCGGGTCAAACTTATATTTAAAAAGTCAACAGGAAGTCTAAAATGCCATTTATGCATAATTAACATTGTAGATCATATACAACCTGTTGGATCATTGTTATAACTTAGTAATAAGTGTAAGAACATGTCTAAACATGTTCAACCCGACAATTTCCTGTTTAGACCCGGTTCGGAACCGAAAGTCGTATAGTTTGACTTTCGCTTTGACTTTCAGTTCTGACCCGCTTTAGTATGATTTGAAAATGTCTTAGAGCTTCTTTAGGACCAGGCTACATGTTAGCACAACCCTCTGTGGTTGGTTCATTGATTGACCCATTCGTTTACGCGTTTTCGTTAATTGCTCATATGTTGACCATTATGCCCTTATTATCTTAAAACGTGATTTTTGGAAATGTAAAAGAATAGAAACTTTAATTACTAATATATAAACTTGTATGCAAAGTTTGACATCAGTTTGAGGTGTAGATTAAGAGTTATGCTCGTTAGCGTAAAATGAACGCTTTATGTTAATAAAACGGCAAAATTAGCGTATAGCCTAGTTAAGCCTACTTTTTGGTATCAAACTTAATACCCACTGATGTAATATAGTATTTTGGGATTTTTGAAGATTTTTAATTAATTTTAGGCTGAGCATAACTAGTAGTCGTAGGCTTAATCCGGTAATTGTCGGTTTTGCCCTTACGGGCCATAAAATGAGTTTTACATATCTAAACGACTCCAAACCTTTTCTACTGATTAGATATGTTAAATAAATTAGTTTAAGCCTCCTGGAAGTATAAAAATATCAGCTTTATGTATCGAACCCGGAAATGGCTTCTAATCGCCTAATTAAGCGTTATTAACGCATAGTATGTACTAAAACTATTTTAAACATACCAAGGGTGATACCAACTGAGATTTGAGGCAAATTATAATATTTTAACAGTAAGAAAAAGTTGTTTAACTCGGACTTCAGTTTTGAGCTTTACGGCTTATGTGAAATTACCAAAATGCCCCTACGGTGCATAGTTTGGTTATACTTGGTAAATTCACATATATACTTTAACCTACTGTTATAACTTATGAAAATAAGTATTTTTGCTGATTATATCAGACCTGTAACTCAGGTAAATACTTAAACTCTTTTATAACCTTTTAAATGATCAAACTACCCCTACGGGGCCTAGTTTGTGTTTATATACGTTTCGGGCATAATGAAAGACATCTTACTGAGGTCACAACATATTTGAGACATAATTAACTTAGGAAACCTGTATATGGCTCTCATGAATACCCGTCACGCTTATTACGCGTACGGTTCGGTTTATGTAACAAGTTTACATAAATTAGCCAAAACGGGTCAAACCTTATTGATTTTATCTCAAAATCCAGAATGTGTATGAAATACCCATTTAAGACAAGTCTTCAAACTTGTCGGGTCTAAACCACATTCTATTCCGGTCTTCGCTTAATCATGCGTCTGAACCGTATTTTCCCTTAAGACTAACCGGTCTAAGCTTAGGCTAAATTAAAGACCCGTTAGCATTCTAATTGGTTATTTATACCATCATTCCAGACTAGAGCATTTCGGTAAATGGTACCTACGCTTACTTAAGTGAATACGGCTGAGTTATTAGATTCTTGCTATTTAAGACAGGAGCTAGCTCAGGTAAATACTCTTAACTTATTTTCCCTATACGGGCTTGGGATACGGCACTATAAAAGTACCGCTTGGTCGGGTGTGTAGTTATTTAAATCGTATTGTGATTGATGTACTTACAACCCGTTTAATATGTATTATTTGGTGTATGGCCTTTGGGGGTTAATGACCATGTCCCGGATATCCTTGGCATCATTTTACGAAATGGCCACGACCTAAGCACGGGGTGTAGGCATACACCTGACAGTTGCATTATGTAAAAACTGGTAATCCACTCCGAGGTATCATCCTTGTGGGCATTATACCAAAACTGGTAATCCACTTAGAGGATGATAACCTGTGGGCATTATACCTGTGGCGTGTCAGTTAATCTAGTACGGCCCTACAAACCGGCCCTAACGGACGACAAATAAGTAAAACTGTATACAAGATTATATACAAATAATTTTCCCAAGTTAAAAGGGTTAATTTTGCCTCTGTGCATTTTAATCAAATTATAAAAGATATTTTGTGCCACGTGCATTCAAACCAATTTTCTTAAACTCTTTTCAAATGAGTCGGTTGAGTGTATTTACCAGTGAAAACTGACGTATTTTCCAAAAAGGTTAAGTGACAGGTACTGAACGAAATTGGCTGGAAGCTCAGGGCGCTAATAAGGAATCTTGCAAGTTCTAGGCGTCTAAAGTCTGTTGAACAAATGATATGTTTTAAGATCCGCCTGTGGATCCTTTACTTTCCGTTGTAATACTGGATATTACTTTAAATTCGGATTTGTAATAATAATTTATCTTTTGCTTCCGCTGTGCATTCATATATATTGTGTTGTTTGACTATTATGTTGCCAACCACGTCACGATACTCCCCACTGGGCCCACCGGTGACACGTGGAAAGTCGGGGTGTGACACTGGGGTATAATCCGATTGCTCATAGCTTATGACAACATCATTAAAAGTTGAAATATTAAATGATTTAATTTGATAACTCACAAGTACAAACAATGATTGTAATACAACATAAATCCGGTTTATTTCTGTAAGACATCTTCCCTAAATGTCATCATCCAATCTTTAAACATGTTTACATGTATCATTTGGAAAAATGATTTTTTGGTTAACAAAAGTTGGTGAGCAAGTCAAAACGGTTTTAATGAAAAATGGTTTTTGTTTATATGCTTTGAAATGAGTAATTAATAACATGCAACTCAAATGGTAATTAAGTGAACAAATGTACACAACATGTAAGCAAATGATACAACCACACACAAGCAACTGAATATGTAACTGTTGTAAATGTACTGAACAATGAATATGAGACTCAAGCCAACAATGAGCGAGTCTAAATGTAGTGGCGATACTAGACTATAACAAATGGCCGTGGGGAATCTAGTCAGCTGATGGTAGCTGTAACATCCGACCCCTCCATCCACCAGTATTGTCTGCTTTGCCCCCGATGGGTTGCCCATCCAGGAACTCACGGCTTTGTTTTTAGTTGCCCTACTACTCCTACCTGAGCACGCTTAACTATGGAGTTCTCCTCTCATCCACTAGTATTTAGCCCAAAACGCGTTGGTGATTTAAGAGGCATTGGTTTACTTATGAACCAGGGATCTCTCCTGGCCACGGCCGATGTGGGATGTGCCTAGGGTGTCACAATGGTCCATGTTAATCTTTCGGTAGTCATTATCGGTATCGTTACATAGGATCTGAATAAGGTGTTTTAGTAATCTTCACTCTGTTATTTGTGGGTTTTGTGTGTGTTTTATGGCTGAAATTGTGGTTTTTATGACTTGGTACACTTTGTAAGAAAAATGGACTTTGTTGCCGAACTCCACCTTATATATATACACACAAATTGAAGCAATCTGATTGTTTTGAACTTGGTTTTATAATGTACATATATGTTCCTTGAAGAATTTGATTGTTTTGAACATGGTCAGATGTACATATTTGTACATTGAAAAAACAAATTGATTGTTTTTAATATGGTTGTATTTATATGTACATATGAAGAGGCTGATTATTCTGGCATTGTTTGATAATGTGCATATGTGTACCTAACTGTGCTAACCATGGTCTTGATAATGTACATGTATGTACACATCGACGTGTTTTGAACATGGTTTGATAATGCACATATATTTATAGGCAAAAGATCAAATACAAATAATCTTAACATACTAAACATACAAATTAAAGGAAACTCAAAAAGACAAGGTGTCATTTTTGTAATTACCACCAACTATCAAAGTTACTATACAAATGTGAACTCAACCAAATATACATAAAAAACACAATTTTTTTTAACATTTTTTATTAAAAAATCGCTACATTTTTTTTGCTGCTACTAAAAGTAGCGATTTTTTAATAAAAAAATGTTAAAAAAATAAAATAATTTGTGTGTGTTTTTTTTTATTTTTTTATGTTTTTTGAGGGTTTAGTTTTTAGCATTTTAGCTTGGGTGGGGGGGGGGGTGGGTGGGGGAGGGGTGTTAGGTTTTTGGGGGGTGAGGGGGTTTAGGGTTTTTTTTATTTTTTTTATTTGGGGGGGGGGGGGGGGTGGGGGGTGGGGGGGGGAGGGGTTAGGTTTTTTTTAGGTTTTTGGGGGTGGGGGGTTTAGGTTTTTTTTTTTTTTTTGGGGGGGGGGGGGGGAGGGGTTAGGTTTTTTAGGTATATTTGTAGAGTAACTTTGATAATTACAAAAATATCACCTTGTCTTTTTGAGTTTTCCTTCAATTTGTATGTTTAGTATGTTAAGATTATTTGTACAAGAACTTTACCCTATATTTATAATGTAACAAATTATTCAACTGGAGAGAGATATGATAACGTATAAATTTGTATAAATTTATATAACTATGACAGAGAATGATAATCTGCATATATGTACAAATTATTTCGTTAAAATAGAACAAATGATAGATAATGTAACTAAATAATCAGTTGAAGAGAGAAAAATGTAAACTTTACCGTTATGCCCGTGCTACTTTAACTCTTAATATGAAAAAAAATAGAATAAGTGGTACACATTGGTTCTTTTAAATTCAAAATTCCCTTTGTTTTAATTATAATCTCTACCATATAATTATATAAACACACACATACATTAGTGGCGTGGGCGCACAATACGTGCCAAAAATAGTCACTTGTAATCGCATAACATGTTAGTTTTTTAAATAAAAAGAAATTATAGCAATACTATACTCAAATAGAGCCAAATAATTGTTTTAATAGTATAACTTTAAAAAACATATGAAAAAATTATGATCATATAAATGTCATAAGAGAGGAAGTTGGTTTAAAAGTCAACTAACATGTTTTAAAGTTTGTATTACCAACTCTAAGAGTAAGATTCTGTTTATTAACATTTTTCATAATGAGAACTATTATATAAAAATAGGTTTAGGATTAAATACAAAAGCTTTTAAAAATAAGAAGTCGTACAAAGGGTATCAAACGGACTTCGATTGGTCTCATTCAAGCGACATTGCAATCGTCTCATCGAACTCTACGATAAGAGATTTTAGGTTTTCACTTTTGAATTTACAGGTTGTAGATTTTAGAATTTTTGTTTATTGTCATTGTGCCTCTTATTTATCATTGTGTCTTTTCTATATTTGCGTCATTATGTATTTTTGCTACTCATTGTGTCTTCTTCCTCGAGATTGTGTTATATTTTTTGGCATTGTGTTATATTTTGCTTAACATTGTATCATCTTGTGCGATGCATTGTGTTTTTGTACACTTCTTATTTTTATGAGCCTTTGTAGAATAACTTAAGCCAATAATAATAATAATAATAATAATAATAATAATAATAATAATAATAATAATAATAATAATAATAATAAAAAGATGTCACGCTAAGAGCATTCACAATCCGTACCCCAAATTCTGTGAGGGGGTTTTTTATATTATGAAAAGTGATTGTAGGCGGTTGGAAGTGGTTGTGAGTAGAGGAAAGAGAAAATGTCACTATTCATCTGTAAATTTGAGGGGACACTGTTCACCCTAGAGGTGTACAAATCGGTTTTTTTAAACCGGTCCGGTTTTTAACCGAACCGGTTTTTCATCCAAAACAAAAACCTTTTTTTTTTATAACCGGTTTCGGTTACTAACCGGTTTTTCAAGCCCAAAACAATAACCGATGTAACCGGTTAGGATCGGTTTTTAACCGCTTTTCGCCTAAAAACCGGTTTCGGTTATTAACCGGTTTTTCAGATCAAGAATAGTAACCGGTCACAAACCACCGGTTCGGTTCAGTTCGGTTCTAAAATCGGTTTTAAAAACCGGTTTCGGTTTTTTTTCCGGTTACGGTTCTAAAACCGGTTTTTTTGTACACCCTCTATAATTTTCTAATATATTTTTAAAGTGATTATTTGTGGAGGAGAGAAAAAAGGTAATGATAAAAGTATAAAAAAATATTATTTAATTGAGAAAAAAATATGGTTGTTTTTAGTAAAATTATAGCAAAAAATATGATGAAAGGGATATGAATACTATGTATCCGGTTCAACTTGCTCAATAAAGAACAAAGTATAATTATCTTTTATAGTGAAAAAAAAATTATTACCAACACGGACAAACAATGTATAATTATCTTTTAGAATAAAAAAATATATAATTATTACCAATGCCGACGAATAAAGTTATGCCTATGATAGAAAATCCATTCGGATGATGCCAATATCTATTTTCAATGGAATACAACAACAGTGACAGAATCGCATTCCAAACCTAACTTGAGTCGTGAACGTTATGTATTTTCTACGTACGATTATGCTTTTACACCATAACTATTCCAAAAAGATGGACCAAAATATCTAATTGTTTCGTTGATAGATAAAACTAAAGGAACCAATAATCATAGTCCCAGACTCAACAGGATCCTAGATTCCTAGACATATTGCACGGCCAGCCATGGGTCTTTACAGTTGACCAATTCAAACCGTGAATTTTAAGCACTAATATACCAACTTCTCCCAGGCCCAGTTTGTCTTGATCTAGTTAGTTGTTCCTGTGAAAAAATGTTTTTAGTCGGAATAAATTGTTATAACAAATTTTATTAATTTATACATGGTCTCCATTGGCGCGTAGTGGACACAACTAAAGAGGCGCCACCGCCTGCAATACCATGGATATTGTATGGCGTGAACATTGCAAGTTCGACGATTTTGTTACGTGACACTTTCAGAAATCTTGGTAGAAAAGTCAAGTGGTAGAGCCAATCATATGAGTCCGTCCATGTATATTCAATATAATGATTATATTATCATTCAACTATATATGGAAGACGTGTGCACTGAACATTTGTACTAAGGGCATAAAGATTCATACAAAATTGCATAGTGATACTGAGAGAGAAGAGAAAGTTGCACATTAATATATAGATAATAAATCTATCACGGTGACAATCGTCGTTGATCGGAGTCCGTTTAAGACTTCCGAAGAAGAGGTTTTCAAAGTGGAGGGGTTTTGTGGTTTCCCTTTTCTCTCCCTACACGTGTAATCAAACGAAGGCAAGTGGTGTTTCAACACCCCACGTGGCAAGTCATGCACTAGAGTGGTGTACGCTAAGTCTTAAGATTTGTTGATAGGGAACAGTAAATCTCACTCACAAACGAAGTTTGATTTTTAAGAGTTTATATAATTTATAGGCTTCTATACACAAATTCCCTTAGTACTCAAAAGATTTTACTAAGATAGACTCAGTTATTAAAACAATCTTAGATCCAACAACCAATCAAAGACAAAACACTTCAACTAGGCTTGCTGAGAAGCTGACAAAATGTTTTACAATGTTAGATAATTTGCAAAAAAAGACAATGAAGAAGAAGATAAAACCATGGATTTTTAGTATTTAGATGACATCTAAAGACTTTGATTTATTTATTATTTTGTATAGAGTAAATTTCAAAGTTCGTCCTTTATGTATGTCTAATATATCAAAGTATGTCCTTTATCTTTAATAACCTCAGAAAACATTCTTAATGTTTGAAAAACCAATCAGGTTATGTCCTTTACCCTAAACCTTGTTTGTTTTCCCAGTTAAGTCAGGTCACATGTGAAGCACATGAGGGCATTAATGTCATTCTACCTACCAATATATATATCCACCCACACATACATACAGAACACACACACTCTCATTTTTCTCTCTCTAAGAAATTCGCTCTGCCGCCCCCTTCACTCTCATGCCCGAAATTTCTTCATCTGGTGGATTAATTTCACCTTCAACTCCTCTAATCCCTCCAGATCGTCCACCTGATGTAGCCTCAACCCCTATTGTTGCTGATTGTCCAATATCTGAGCTTCTTGATGGTCTTTTAGCCCAGCCGCCACCCTCATTAGCGTAGAATAGGTCTGCTCATGGTGTGGTCGCTCAGTCTAATCCCCCTAATATCGATATTGCATCTCAAATTGGGAGTGAATCATACCCAAATATGTTTATGCGACCCCCCCAAGTGCGATTAACAGTCAATCGGCTCCCCAGCAAACCCTAAACCCGAAGGCGTCTTCTCCAAAGATCAAATCAAAAGCGAAGAATGGCAGGGGGCAATTTCAAGCTCTGGAGACCCAGACTTGGATGCTACTCGTGCGGCTGCAATTGCTCATGATGCAGCAATTCAACAGGAATTTGATAAGGCTAGAGGTATCAAACGATTTACTCGATCTCGTTCAAACCAGAGTGGTGTCCAGATCGCCGGATTTGGTGCAGTCAGGAAGCAGAAGAAGGTTGTCAGGAAGAGGATACACATATTAATTTGCAGGGACAAGATGGGAACATTAATATGGGTGAAAAGGATAGTGATGGTGTGGTCATCCAGCAATCTGCTGGTAACGATAGTGCTGCTATCCAACATACCTCTTTGGAGTTTATTAGTGCTGGATCGGATGCAAATCAGCAACCATTTGCGGCCCCTACTGATGGTTTAAAACAGCCTTCTGCTATCGAGAACTCCCCTGTTCAGTCAGCGGATGTTAAACAGGGTTCTCTTAGGGTAAAGGGTACGGGTGGTGGTGGTGTGGTGGTGGTAGTAGAGAGAGAGAGAGAGAGCAGAGAGAAAGATGAGAGTGTGTGTGTTATGTATGTATGTGTGGGTGTATATATATATTGGTAGGTAGAATGACATTAATGCCCTCATGTGCTTCACATGTGACCTGACTTAACTGGGAAAACAAACAAGGTTTAGGGTAAAGGACATAACCTGATCGGTTTTTCAAACATTAAGGATGTTTTATGAGGTTATTAAAGATAAAGGACATACTTTGATATATTAGACATACATAAAGGACGAACTTTGAAATTTACTCTTTTGTATATTAATGTTGTATTTTAGCTTTCCTCTTATTTAATGTTTTGATGCCACCTAATGAATATGGTTTCATTTATATAGATTTTAACAAAAAAAAAAAATTACTTATCATAAAATAATAAAATACCCCTAGGTTTTAAATTATTCACATCTAAATATTCCAAAATGATTAAAATGTCATAAATCGACTTAAAGAATCAATAGACATAGACTGTCATTTAATAACAATTTTTTATCATTTACAAAACTCTAGACATGAAAATGTAAAATTTGTGAGCATTTTATTACTTCATAACTTTTTAAACAAAAATCTTGTTAGTGTGAGAATAATCAAAATAAGAGATCAGAACCAGAACCCCTTGCCATCCTACATTTCTTGATATATTAATATACTATATAATATTAATTAATATTAATATACTATAATCTTAAAAAGTAACATATTTGATATATTAAATCAATTTTTAAGATAAGTCTTAGATCGGGTTTTGGTAATGGGCATTGCAACAAATATTTATAAATATTTTAGGATAATCATACATCCATGTATTGTATTCCAAACCACACTATTCACTTCATAATAAAAATAATTTAATTTAATGAACAACTAATTACATATTATGGAACCAAGATGGCACTAAGAAGCCCTCTTTCTACATTTCTTGTTAACTTCCTTCAATCTACTATCACCACCTGACCTCATCCTTGGTGAAATTCCAGATTTGCCCCTTTTCCCTGTCATATTTACATGTGTACCCTCATTAACTTTGCCATTGTTACATGTTCTCTGTTTTCTAGTCCTCTTACTCTCTCTTGCACTTGCATTACTTTGTTGAATCTTTGTGTCAGCATATTCAACCCCACCCACTCCTCCTTTGTGACCCTGGTGTTTATATCAACAACAATAATAACAAAAAGATTAGTTACATAAATCTTTTTCGGTGATCGTGAGAAACCGTCACAGGAACACTCACGGGACCCACCAATACCCTACTAACAAGTGGAATCAGTACATAAATTTTGCGTCAAACAAAGTTGGAAGTGTACCGATAGCTCGTCTTCAAACTTTTTTGCTGCATTTTTCATTTTGGGTAGATCTCCTCTCATTGAAAGGGTTCGGTTCATCCCACAACTACAATTAGAAAGTTCTTTATCTGTATGACCAAAGTTTAATACTATGTTAACACTTCCATAATAATCTGGTTAACAGAAAGTAGTTTCTTGTAGGTATACCATGGAAAACGCATATGGGATCAACACGACAGTTACAATTAACATGTGCCACATAACAGTCCCGTTTGCAAATGCTGCAGCTAACGCTTTCTTTCAAATTCGACAAGATACTAAGTGATCGGTCCAACGACTTCAAATATGATATTGCATCATCATATTTATGTATAAGAGATGCAAACGGGCCCTTGACGAAACGGTTAAAATCTGCATCAGGGTCACACGTATAATCTTTTTTAGGATTTTTTGAGGAAAGAAGCATAGCTTCTTTGCAGAGAATTTCTTCATAAGGGATAATGGGCTTCTTTTGAAGAAATGCATATCGCTCATTAGCAGACCCACCAAATGGGAACCAATCACGGGCTGCAAAATTCACCGCCTCTCCACAATTGAAGCCTGTGCAAAGTTAAGCTGGTCGGCCAAACTTTTGACTTGAAAAGTAACATATTGATTCCTGAATGTATAATATCATATACCGTGACTGAAACCGGCGTGATACGCTCTAGGAAACGTGCCAACGAACTCCCCCGGTAATTGCACAAGTTTGTAAACCGGAACGTGATTCTGCAACAGGATCTTTGGAGAAAACATAGTTGTTTTTTCTGCAAGAATCTCAAAGGCTCCTTCTGACCCGTTTGTTGATAATATTTCTCTAGTGTAAACATGATTCTTGATAACTTTCTCAAACTCATCAGCAGCACTACCGGGAACTCCGTACCATGTTTTTGGTGCCCCACAGTGATGATAATTTATGCTGGAAAAAAAAAAAGACGCGTTCAAGTCTTATACCAGAAACCAACTTACCAAAAATGGGCGCGGGGTCGTAAAATCATGCCAAGGAGTAAGAAACGACGATCAAAACCGGGAAAAATCGTAAAACAAAAATGGAAATTTGTATCATCACATGATGTAAACATAAGCAAAGACAAACGCGAACTTATACCGCAACCTGGCCTAAAACCTAAACAAACTCAAATTATACGAGAAAGCTTTAACTTAAAGACCAAAAAAAGGGCAAAACATAAAGGGCCAAAAGTAAAAAATACAATCCCGAGGGACTAAAAATGAAGAAAAAAAATTCACTACAAAACAAAAGACAAAAAAAAAATTACTGCTCCTAAGAACCTATGAGAATTGTTATTATATATTAATGGCTGCAAAAGAAGAAACTGGTTAATCGGGTTGAAAATTGACTAAAGTGTATTTCGAACGTATAAAACCTCAAAAATCATTTTATTCAAGAAACTATATTATGGTTGAAATTATACAGTTTTGGTTTATCATATTTGACACGCTAGCTTTCTATATTTAAAAATTGAAAATTGAAGAAAAAAAGTGTTTCGGGTCAACTCAACCCATTTTGACCCATTACCTAACCAGCCTAACAAGCCCATATCGCCTCATCTAGATATTAAGTTGCAGAAAGCACTAGAATCGTAGTATACCTATACAAGTAGTGATCTTCTACATGCCATGCAAACATACTGAAAAGCATTCCAATATACAACATGGGATCAGTCACTCCCTGAAAAACATCAAATGCAAAGGATATGGTCAAATGTGCAGAAAAGTGTTACATTTGTGAGCATATCTATAACACTAAATTGCATTTTACGTCCTTTAAGTTTTAACGAAGTTGCAAGCGTTGTCCTTTAACTATGGAAATTACACCATATGTCCTTTATGTTAACACTTTTATGCACATTTCGTCCTTTTACCCTTACCTAGTTAGTTTTTTAAGTTAAATGTAACCATGTGCCACTCATGTGAGGGCAAAATGATCATTTCACTTCCCATAAAAAAATAGTAGCATAAAGGGCATCCATAAGATTGTTCAAATAAAAAAGGTAAAAAGACCAAAATGCCCTCATGTGAGAGGCACATGGTCAGACTTAACCCAAAAATTTAACCAGGTTAGGGCTAAAGGACACCACCTGATGAAAAATAGTAACAAAAAGGACATCCAGTGTAGTGTATTTCTGTAGTTAAAGGACAACTCCTGCAACTTTGTTAAAACTTAAAGGACGTAAAATGCAATTTAGTCATTCTATAAAGATAAGTATCACATTACTGGAATATCGTTTTTGAAGAAACGAAGTGCTGGTCTTGGCAACCTAGGAAGTTTCTGAAACCAAAACAGGAAATAAATGATAACTACACTTATTAGATGTATATAAATGTTAGTGAAATCAAACACATTGCTGAAGGATAACTATGAGACCTTAAGATTCCATTTGCTGTTTGCAAGATGATCATCAGTGGAAGATGAGAACGCACTCCCATCTACGTTTACTCCATATTCAACCGTTCCCTTCTTGCCACGTGTCATCTCAAGCCAAAATTCCCGTTCCATGTATGCAGATGGAAGGCATCCGGATAAACAGTATTTATTAGCCGATACCCTATTCGCCATTACCTCAAAATCACGAAGAGTGTAGCTTCTGAAACAAAGTTATTATAAGTAAATATAATGTTTGTTTTATAAACAACATATGGTAAAAGGTAAACAAATCATAAAAAAATATGGCATAAAAAATTGTTTACTTGCTGCTGATGAGGAATGAGTTCTTGTCATTCAAAGTCCATCTAGAAAACCGAAGGGGCTGCACTTTAGGTGTAAAACGGAAACCCGGCTTCTCCTTCTTTATTACGACACCAGTTGGAGCCGTAGGGATTAAAGGAGGAACAATCTTGCAAATTCCTATGAACGACTAGTTAGTTCCAAACGCGATAAAATAAACGTTAGTTGACTCAAAGAGAAGATGAGAGAATCGAAGTTCACCATATTTTGATGCTTCTGGTGCAATTTGCTGAAAATAACGTAACGGGTCTTCAAACTCCTCAACTGAAGGATGATAAACAGGACATTCTGTAATTTGATTTGTCCATTCCAGATCATCATTTGTGTGGTCTGCGTGAAACGCCTTTAAATGTTTTGTGGATTTGCGTGATTTGGATGATTGCTTATGGTTTGAAAACGATGAAAAATCTGTCTTTTGCTTCAGTTTCATCGGCATAATTCGACTCAATGCTCCAACCTGAAGAATTGAAGAAATAAGAAACAAGTTTGCAACAAAAAGTTAAGATCTAGTAGTCATTTAGAAGTTCCATCATTAGTACACCAAATCCCACTTCATAAACTGTTCAAACAGAAAGATTTTCACCAGCGAATGATCATTTACACACAAAATCCTTTAAAATGTGTCTGCACACAAATGTTCGCTTTATTTCCAACGACATTTAAACTCTATATAGATATATATTTGATCATTTATATACAAAATCCCACTTCAAAAACTGTTCAAACAGAAAGATTTTCACCAATGAACGATCATTTATGCACAACATCCTTTAACATGTCTATGCACACCAAGTGTTTGTTTTATTTCCAACGAAAATTAAAACGCTATATTCGAAATTTGGTCATTTATCTACAAATCCCACTTCATAAACTGTTCAAACAGAAAGATTTTCACCAATGAATGAACATTTACACACAACACCCTTTAAAACATCAATGCACACCAAGTGTTTGTTTTATTTCCAACAAAATATATCCGATATTTGATAATTTAATACAAAACCCTTGTGCATAAACAATCAAATTGAGATAATTTACAGGAGGAAGGACGTACAGTTTACAGATAAACGAGGGATATGATTCTGGAACTGATTATATGATGATAAAAGTTAATCAGATGTAGAAGTTAACTAACGATTAACTGCCCAACGTTCCAAATTTAATTTATAGGTTTCGAGGAGACGAGGTTGTTTGCTGTTGTCTTGACGGTTATCGCCAATTTATATTGCCACCTCATACCATTATTTAAGAAATAATATTAACTATTATTTAGGACCTGCGTGTTGAGTTGGGACTGTTAAATCAAATAAAAAAAATAGATGTAAAAACGTTGAAACACGTACAACGTTACAGTGTGTTAATTTGTAAAAAAGACCAAAACGTAAACCATGGAAAGAATAACTAACTCGACTTATGACACGTACGTCGCGACTTGGCCATTAAACCAGAAAAATAGGCATAAAAATATTGAATTACACCTGGATGTTGAAATTAATACGGAATATAAAGCATATTTTTTGAAAATGATATAACATAAATATCTAAGGTAAATAATGAAATGTATTTTAAAATTTTATTTGAAAATGGTAAGTTTCTTTTAATTTGTGATCACCCACATTAATTACTAAAAAAACACACAAACTTATGCATTATCAAATGCGTCATGTGTTTGAAAATAGAGTTAAACATCATTTTAGTCTCTCTGGTTTGTGTCATTTTTTTAGTTTAGTTCAAAGGTTTCATTTTTCGCCTGTGGGTTCAAAAAAGTTTCAGCGTTGTCATTTTAGTCCACTGGGTTAGCTTCATCCATCTTTTCTGTTAACGAGAATGGAAATTCAGTCATTTTATATGGCCGAATTGTCCTTCTAGTTAACAAAATTACATATAAAATGACCGAATTGCACTCCTCGTTAACAGACAAAATGGATGAAGTTAACCCAGTGGACTAAAACGACAACAGTGAAACCTTTTTGAACTCACAGGCGAAAAATGAAAATTTGGACTAAATTGGCAAAATGACCCAAACAATAAGGACTAAAATGGCATTTAACCGTTGAAAATATGTAAAACTTTGAATAGTAAAACTATTTTACATTCACGAAGAAAAAATGGCATATTACTCTTTAAACGCACACGATAATTGATAATAAATAATCATTAATGTCACTAGATTATAAGGTCATTAACGAATAACGCATGTAATTAACTTTGACAAATGCTTTATTGTATCTCACTTACATAAAAACATGTTGTACTTTTTAGTCACTAATTCTTTAATTCCCGTGTTTTACTAATTAATATCTTTTATAACATGTAGTTTTTTTTAAAGGTAACTATTATTCACAAAGGCAAGCCCCCAAACACAAGGGCAGCCAAAAACACAACAAAACCGATTACATCATAGCAAAAGAAATCCAGTTTTCCCAAGAAACATCTCTATTATTCGATCTATTACTATACCACAAAAAACCAAGTGACTTAACGTTTTGAACGATGCTCGCAGCCGATCTTTGCTTATTAGAGAATCTTCTTTCGTTCCTTGCAATCCAAATGCACCACCAACCAACCATAATGATGCCCTTGAGGATGTCCTTCGCTTTAGCGCCCAACCCGGAGAATTCATGAACATCAAGGAGGCCATTCAGCGAAAAAGCATAAATCGGACTGATGTTGCACCATCTACTGATACGATACCAAACCTCCGACGCCACCTCACACGAGCAAAAAAGATGTTCCGCCGTCTCTAATCCATCGTCGCACATAACACAAATTCCATCCCCGAAAAAACAATTACGCTTTGTAAGAGCATCCAAAGTAGCTATCCGACCCATTTGGGCCCGCCAGACCAAGATGTTAACCTTCTTCGGCACCCACTTCGACCATTGCAAGACATAATTATTATTGAAATCGACATTGCTTCTAAGATACCTTTTAACCGCACCAACCGAGAAGGTGTTATCCTTACCGCCGATCCATTCCCACCTATCGCTGTTGCCGGAAAGCTTCACCTAATCCATAAGAACCGTAAACTCGTTCCATTCTCTCCATTCCTCAGCCGAGGCCGGGCTTCGAGACCATCCCCAGCTTCCCGAGAAGGCCTGCAACGAACAATTGAACCTGAAGCAACAAAACAACTTTTTTCCGACTCCAGCCGAAACAGAGCCGGAAATTTCTCCTTAAGCGGGACATTGCAGACCCACGAATCGAACCAGAACCTGATCGAGAGCCCATTACCAGCCAAGCCCTTAAAATTTTGAAACAACGAAACTCCTCCCACTTTAGTTTTAGAGCAGACTGTAACAATTCCTTTCCAAACACCAGCAATGTTTTTGTTCAGCGGAACCCAAGACCAACTTCTACTTGAAAAATGGATGGAATCCACCACCTTTTTCCAAAGAGCATTGTTGTCCTTTCGATATCTCCAGATGTCACACCCTGACTTTTGCGGAAGCGTGATTTGGTATGACTTGCTTAATATCATTGCATTCAACCATAACAAACAACTATATGATAAAACCAAGATGTTCACCCATAGATAGTTTTCAAAATAATACAACCGTCATTGCTTAACATCAAACTAAGACTACAAGTTTAGATCACAGGACAACCAAAGCTTAAAGTTCCATACTCGACTTCTCAAAAGACACTAATAAAAGCGAGCCTTTGAACCATGCATTCTATCAAGGATAAAACACATGATTCAAACCCTTCAATACTGGATGACATCTTTTATTAAAAACACAACTTGAAATCTTGAACGCCCGCCAGATCCATAACCACTTTCCTGAAATACATGTAGTTTGAAAACATCAACAAAAGTTGAGCGAGTTCGTGTGTTTAGTATGTGTGCACGAATAAACCTTGAAAACATTTGTAAGTATGTATGTATGTACTTGAAAACCGGTATGAAAGCAACAAGGAAACAGATCAATTAATGTGTAACTAATACATTAATATTTGTGACGTGATGCAGGAAGGCTCAAACTTAGCAGATTTTGTCTCCGGCAATAAGACATAGTCACCACATGGTCCACTCGGCGGGCGCATGGGTGGGGCTTGCTACACCTAAATAGATCTATCACTCATGTCCCTCGGTCCTACAATGAGGATTAATGGTCTTAAGCGTTATACCCATCACTCACATGATCTAGCAGTACCCTTCCTTAACTAACCATACCACATATATACGTTTGTAAACAGTTTGTAACATGTCAAACTTTATAAGGTTTATAAACCGAAAACAGTTAAAAGAAAAGGAAGACATGAACTCATAGTTTTGCGTTCTTCGTATCCAATGTAACTCAAAGCTTCCTCTAGAACGCACGACTACCTACATGCGTACTACGGTTCATTAGACGGGTGGCTCGTGCCTTGACCTTGGTCTTATTTAGTATTTTTAAGTTACGTTCCTTTGTGTCGTCAACGTTATTCCAAGTATATAATTATTTGTCAAAATAATAAATATTTTAACTTAAATTATATTTATCATATTTTGGAATAATTGTTAAAAATAATATATTTTAACTTGACACATATGTGTATTTGTATTCGTATTCGTATTCTTATACTTGTATATTTTTTCCATGTATTGGTGTCGTATTCTGGAGTTTATTTATACGTACGAGAATACGTATTTTTATTGTGTTTATTAAGTATCCTTATACTTAATTTTTGTATTAACTTTTCCAGAATAATATCTTTAATAAAAATACATCAATATATATTTCCAAAATATATATTTTAAGAAGTATTACTTAGAAAAATTATTTATAATTTTTCCCTTGGCAAATATATTATTTCATACAAGTCTCAAAAATAATATATCTTCAAGTCTAACTTAGAAAATATATATGAACCCATTTTTCATCCAAAATAATATATTTCAAGTTTATTTAAGAAAATACATTTTCTCCCAAAAATAATGTATTTCATGTGTGTTTGAGAAAATATATATATTTCTTCCAAAAATAATATATCTTCCAATAATTCCAAGAAAAATATATATTTTTACTTGCTCAAAAATAATACATGTCCTTCTTGTCAAATATATGATATATTTTGTAGTAAACATGAAAATCCCATTTTCATTCTCTTGGTGTTCAAAATACCAATTACCAAAATATACTTGTAAATAATTTTTCGGAATATTTTGTGTGTTATATTCCTTTGTTCGGTTTGTCCAATATTTTGGGTATAATTTGTATATTTAGTCCTTGGAAATTTTGGTAATATTTTGGATTGTAATTTTTGGTATTTTGATGAGTTATATTATTTCAAGTCCTAAAAATAATATAACTAATACACATAATATACAAATAATCACACACATGGTGACTTCTAAATATATATTTTTCCTAAATACATATTTAGTCACTTTTATTTATAAAAACCAACCTCCAATATTTGAAATTTTGTAACAAAAATCATGTCAAACTTTATATGGAAGTTTATGGTTTAAAATATACTTGTAAATATTTGTTTAAAAATATTTTTCTAAGTGTTAGATTTTTAGAAAAAATTTGCCATAGTTTCCCCTAAAAATGGAGGTTTCCATACCTTGAAGGCATATCATTTTCTTTTGTAAATCAACACAATCAATCAACAATAAACAATTCATACTTACCAATTTTGCCAAAATCAAGCATAAACTACCCTTCATGAACTTGAAAATTTATAAAAATTTGTAGTAACTTACTAGTGTATTTAGTAAGTCTTGTTACCCCTTTAAAGTGTGGTTGATTATTTAAAAACATCATTTTTAGAGAAGTTAGTTCTTCACAACTTATAATCACATTTTCTAAAAATGTTTCTTCATGGATTTATCTTGTCACATATGTGCTTCTACACTTTATTAACCACCAAAAATGAGGGTTATTTATTTAAGAACCAAGATTAAGTAAAACTTGTATTTGAACTTGGTTTCTCGAAAAATCATCTTTGAAATTTTGGATCTACAAGACTTACATCTCATTTTAATCATCATTTTACAAGAAAACAATATATTCTTTCAAGTTCATGTCTTTCATGAGGATGATCTATGAATCTTTAACACTTTCATCCTCTCATCTTGCTAGATTATGTTTTTAATCATGATCTAGCAGGATCATATGATGATCTACATCATTATTATAAGCAATCAAGTATCACAACAACACTAAACAGCATGATTTCTTTAAGATTTCTTATAATTTTAAGCTTATGTTCATGATTCATCTTCTTGTTTCTTAGTGTTCTTCATGATAATCAACATGTATCATCTTTTAACCACTTAAACAAGATGTAAAATGAAGAGATTAGTGTTCTTACTACTAGCTCAAGGCTAGGGATGATCAAGAGAAGAAATGAGGTGGATAAAAGCAAATGGTGAAGGTCCTTCAACTTCCGAAAGCTCCAAGCTTCCTTATTATGCTTCTAACACCTTTGTATATGTCACACCCCGACCACGTTAAACAACAAAACATGGCGGAAACGTCGAGGAGTGTTGTAACAGAATCATTGTTTCACAACCATGGATTAAATAATTTCGTTTTATTGAATTATTGAACACATTGTTTTATTATAAATCAGATAAATACAAATATTATCTTTCAAGTTTTAAAGTCGCTAAGGCACGAGTCCATCCTATGTATAGCATGTATCAACAATCATCACATAGCAGCACCTGAAACATGTGTAAAAATAGGTACGTTAGCATAAAAATGCCTGTGAGATACATAGGTTTTATTAATGCATGATTCATGACTTTGTAAGTTTAAAAGAATGTTTTAACAAAATAGTCATGAACTTTAAAAATGTTTTCTTTATAAATCATGCGAAATTTTACAAGAAATTTGATGATATAAAAGAATGATGCATAATTAAATATGTAAGTAAAATGAGTTTGTAAAACAATGTTTTGATAAAAAAGGTTTGTAGTATATATAAAAATATACTTTGGTTTTAAGAAAGACGAATAAGTAATATATTAAAATATATTTCAGTTCCAAAATCGTTAAACAGATAGTATATTAAATATACTTTTAGTCGTCAAAATAATCGTTTTCGGTAGTATATCAAAAGTATACTTTGGTTTTATAAATAACATATTAAACTATGTTTTTTTAATAATTAACAAAATATATGTTGTTTTGTACAATATCACACATGAGAGTATATCAAACTATACCTTTGGGAGTATAACAAAATATACAACAAAAATGTGATTTAAGAATTCAACCAAACCTTAGTGCATCAAACTACACCAATTGAGACTATAGAGATACCACGAAGGCAATCCCTATTTGGATAAAATATTGGTTTCTGACATTCCATGACAACAGGAATGGGGTGTCTAGTCCTATAGCGCTATATCATACTACCAATCGGTCTGGTGAACATAAAATAAGTACAATTCAACAATTAATTTTATAATCTCTGAAAAATCAGTGTTTAAAATAATCATTCAGTTTGTCAAAAGATAGGTACTAATATGTATAATCAATTATACTTTGAAATCATGAACATAACAAATAGGTACATATGCTTCACCCTAAAACATTGAAAACAGTAAAAGAGGGGACTATGTACTCACTTGAGGATGCTTAGGAGTCTTGTATAACAACTAAGCAAAGCTAGAGGGATCACGGAATCAAACGACACCTAATATAGTAACTATGTAATTAAACCGGACCTAAATCGGAAGATCGGATAGAATGAGGTTTCGTAAACCAAATGAGTATTGGAACTCATGTAATATGGTTTAACAAAGCCTACATTCTAGATCGGAACCTATCCTAAGTGCTTTCGACCCGTCACGACCCATTAAGGTAGCTTATGCTACTTTAACGTGTCGTTCGCGCAAATGCGCGTTCGAGACGTCTAACTAGTCCTATGACAAGTATTATATGCCTAATCATGTTTAATTATGTTGCATAATTAGTTAGGTGACAAATGTTTAGGTTACATATGCTTAAAATCCAATTATGCATGAAAAAGGGCATTTTGATGATTTACCTAAGGCATATAAACTACTTATCATACAACTACTTAAACTACGTGACCATAAGGTATAACCTCGGAAGGTTATTCCCTATACAACTATGGTCACTAAACATGCTTGGTTGGATCCTAATGATCGACCAAACGGGTCGAGTTCGAAAGTCTAAGCGGTGGTTTAGACCGCTTGACTTACGACTCTAAACAAGCACCAAACTAAAAGTGACGAGCTAAGCATGTCAAAACATGCTTAACTAAGTTAGAAAACAGGTTTTGATATCAAAGTGTTTTGATACCCAAGAGTAGTTTGGTTGCAAAATACGCATAAATGTGCATTTTGACCGAAACTACGACTCGTCACTATGCCTAGTCAACGTGGTAATCAGTAGGTATAGTCACAAGGGACTATAACCATCGTGATTTCGCTCACGTTGCGAAGTTCAAAAGAACTTCGTGTTAACCAAAGACTGGTCAAAGCAGAAAGTCAAACACTGTTTGACTTTCACGCTAAGAAAGCGATAAAAGAACGAAGGAAGCTTACAAAGGGTCCTTGCTTGAACTTGATCTTATAATTCTCAGGTATGAAGTTATAAAACCTCAACTTAGAGAATTTAGATCAAGTGTGAATTGAAACAATGAAATGGCTTGGCTATTTATACTAGAGGTGAACTCACAAGATTATGACAAGTGTTTGTGTAACCTCCAAGGAAGAAACAAGACCCTACAAGTGTGTGGACATGAGTTAAAGCCTTGGTGATCACTTAAACTTGGCCTCCACACAAGAAAATTGCAAGAAAAACCCCCGAAGTTGCAACAGTTTGCTGAAAACTGATTTTTGGTTGCTGGCAGTTTTAGGCGGCCCGCGTAAGCTGATGGACAGGCTTACGCGGCCCGTGTGAACTCAGCAGATCAGCACAGGTTTGAGGATTTACAAGATCAGTCCCTGCAATGTGTTTAAGCTCATTTTAGGCACTTTTGACACCCGTTAAGCCATTTTCAAGGCTCTACAAGGTCATTAAAGTTTAGAGGACTCAAAATATGCTCAGAAAACTCTCGGATGTCGGTTCGTTTGGCCGTACGGTCACGTTATTCGTCAAATTACGATGAAACTCGAACGGATGCGAAAATGATCCAAATTAAGCGACGAATGGTATTTTTGCATGCCGATCACTAAAATAAAAATATTTTAGTGTGTACAAAAATTTTGGATGTTCAGATGTGGTCAGAACGTAAGATATGCGCGAAAATGAAACTTACGCCGTTTTTGACACTTTTAGTCCCGTAAGATCAAATAAGCATATTTTCGCACACCGAACCACTCAAAGCTTATTTCTAATCTATCTTTAGGTTATTTATGGTATGTTTAGCTTATGATCAAGTTCCGGGCTATACGTTGCCTTATGAAACGACAGACTTTTGCAGTTGGACGCAAATAGTCCCTGTGAGCGAATAAACTTGTTTTCGGCATACCAAACCCTTCAAAACTTATTTCTAAGTTATGTAAAGGTTATTTAAGGTATGTTAAGCCTATGTCACTGTTCCAAAGTGTTTGTTGCTTTAAATTGGTTATATTTACGCATTGGATCGCGTATAACTTTTCAGAAAGCGATTTAGAGCTCGAAATCGAACAAGAATTGATATGTGCAAACGATACACATATTTATACAAATCCCAAGTATGAAATATAATATTTCATTGGTTTGGTATTTGTTTAGTGGTTGAAGTGACACAGGTGTCACAGTATATATGTAGAATGGATGAATGTTGAAAGATGAAGGTGGTGGTGTTTGGGTGGTGCTTGGCCGTAGGTAAGAAGGAGAGGAAAAAGAATAAAGTGTGTGTTGTGTTTGTGAGGGAATGAATGGATTTTGATCCCTTAGTTTCTCTTATAAACTTCCATTACTTGTAAACCAATGTACAATATGTTTAGTATAGTGAAAACAAGATCCAATTTAAAATACAATTAAAATCTTTGGGTTGGGGCCCTTGTTGGCCGATCATAGGTGGGGGGAGGGTCCAGGCATAGGTTTGAACTAAATAGTTAGTTAGCTAGTTAGAAATCAAGTATTAGTTAGGTTATGTAGTTACTTGTTGTTATATAGTGTGTTATGATGTTCGGGGATCATAACTAGATTGGTAATGTTAAAACAATGCTTTCTAGTGAAAATTTGGTGTTTCGGGTAGTGTCCGGTTGTTCGGTTGGTTACCGGTTCGTTAAGGTGCTAAACTATGCAGTTTAGTGTGCTTTATGTTACCTTTTGTGACAGTTTTGATTCCCGACACTTAGGAAAGCATTCAGGACCATTTAACCATATTTCTTGTGACAACCCTCAAATTTACATGTATTCCGTACAATTTATTAATGATAATTAAAGTGCTTGACGACTGTGTTGAATTACTTAACTGCTTTCTGATATTTGTGTTATACTTACATGTGCATGTTAACATACTAGTAGTATACAGAAAAGTTACTAAAAAGTCCTGTGTGCTTTCCTGAGTATTGAAAAGTAAAAACGTTACAAAAAAAAATATATATATATAAGGCACCTTACGGATTAATTAAGCACTTTAACGGAACAGTATCAAACCGAACAACCGGACATTACCCGGAACACTAAAATATTACCAGAGACATTGTTTTTATTTTTATGAATTAGTTATGGTCCCCGAATATCATAACACATACTACATAAATATCTAGTAACTAATACCCTAACAAATACACTTAGATTTCAACTATGATTAAACTAACTAGTTACAACCTACATCTAGACCCCCCCCCCCACCTATGACCGTCCAACATGGTGGCCCCACCATAGATTTTATTTGATTATTATATTGGATCATGTTCCCCCATGTATGACACTTTACACAATGGATGAACACATGAAATGGTTATAAGAGTAGTCTTGTGAGCATAAGCCTCATTTCACCATCCACACATTTAACACCACTTCTCTCATTTCTCCTTCTTCCTTTGTTTCGGCAGCCAACAACCACCACCATACCACCACCCTCACATCATCTTTCAAGCAATCTACACTCACCCAAAGGTGCAAGAGGTCCTACAACGAAGCTCGGTGCGTTCGGAAGTGGAAGGACCTTCTCCATTCGCTATTAACCATCACTTTTCTACACTCGAACTCCCCTAGCCTTGAGCTAGTGGTAAGAACTTAGATCCGTTCATTCTTTATGTTATTTAAGTGGTTAATAGATGTTTGATGATGAAAATCCATGAACACTAAAGAACCATGAACAAAGTCTTGCATATAAACTAACTTGTAATGAAACATTGATGAAACATGATGAAGTGATGATAAACTGAAGTTGTCTTGATTATGTTACTGATTTACTTGCTGATCTACTTGTAATATTGATGTTTGATGTTGTTGTGGTCACTAAACATGTTAACGGAATCAATCGAACACAAGTTAGAAAGTTAAAGAATGAAAATAGAATCTGTCCAAGTTTTAAGCCAACTTCAGTTGGCTGTAAACAGGTCATAACTCAACGAAAAACTGATATTTTGAGTCTATAACGTGTTATTATGAAATACGGTTCTAATGGCACCGGAATCATAATTTTTGGACTTCGTTTACTATTTTTAAAGCTTCATTTTGTAACAGCAGCTAGAGCTGCATTTTTCTGCTGAAAATATGTGTTTTGTTTTCTGTCATAACTTGAGTTCTGTGTAGAGTTAGATCATGAAACTTGTACTGTAGATGACCACCGATGTATTTGTAATTCTCTCACTGGAATTTCGTAAATCGGACTCTCGATGAATTTTAAATAAATTATTCCGTGGACTGAGGTCAGAAAAAGAGAAATCTGAGTTCAGTCTGGAAAATAAATTTTTATAAAATATTAGTAATGAACTGGACCCCGATATTTTTACACAATAAAATTTGGAACGTTTAAGACATTCTGTAAAATTTTGGGAAATTTTGGAATAAGTTAACTATTTTATTAAAATGTCCGAAAACAGCCGGTTTTGAATATTAATGCTGAAATGACATAAGTTGTAATTTGCATGTTTAAATGTCGAGTAAGCTATCTGTGAATGATCTAACATGTTATATGTGTTATATGCATTATTGTATGTTTGCTTATGAGTGGGGAATGGATGAGAAGTATATATGGGCATAAACAGTTAAAGTAATGCATGCTATGTGATAAGATACGTGTAGGAACTTTGCGCTCTATTTGAAAATCACTAAATGACTAACTGGTAATCATATTAGGACGTGATTGACCGACCTTGACTGTTAGCTATATTTGAGAATCTAACCGAGCAAACCGAGGTGAGTTCACACTTTCTACAAGGCATGGGATTCCCGGTGGTTTGGGAATGGGTTAAAGAATTTAATACTAAATCTACATATCCCCTTGGGAAGATATGTACGGCCATCCTCCATAGGTAGGATGCCATTATTAATCCTACGAATTCTCCTGGTGCAGAATACGTACGTTCGTCCTCCTGGTCTAGGACAACAACCTTAAAAAAACTAGCTAGACAAAACTCTATCAATAAGTCCCTCTTCATTATATCGACTTAATCGCCGAGGCCAATGGCGAGCGGGTCATTAGTTAATAGCGCTATTAGGTTTAACAAACCTCACACTGTGCCGGTCAGACGGGCGTGTACTAATGGACTATGGCAGATTATCAGTGATGATAGATGCTGATATAGGGCACAACTTATTTGCGTAGTAGTCGATATCATACCGTCTAGTAGTTCACACGGGGAAAGCCCCCACTGATTATGGTTATGGTTTGGGTAATGAAAAAGGAACTGGTTAAACATACTTTCAACTACGAGGTAACCCCCACGGCAATTAAGCCAACGAAAGTCAAACCACGTTTTTCAGAAACGACTTAAAACTAAACAACCAAACGTGAACTCACTCAACTTTGTTATTGACTCGTTGTTACAAGCCTTACAGATCGCTAAACGCTTGGAGCTTGCACGAGGAAGGATTCGTTGTGGTGTACGGACTGTTATGTTCCGTGCTTATTATTTAAATCCTTATGAACTTATTAAACTTGCGTTTTGAACTTTAACTTATAAACTATGGACTTATGCTTTTGGATTTACTTTTATGCTTCCGCTGATTAAACTAAACATGGTTAACTAGCTTTGGTCAGCAATCGTATTGTGGTTGGTCTTATTTACTTAATTACGATGTTCAATATGATTGGTGGCTCGATCCTGGTCACGTCACGCCTCCAAGCGGTGATACTCCGCATGGTGGATTTTGGGGGTGTGACAGATTGGTATCAGAGCCATTGGTTATAGTGAACTTGGTTTTAAAAAGGGAAAAGCTTTTTGATAAAACTAGACTATAACCTGTACAGTGTTCAACGATCCACAACGACGCTTCGCTCCACGTGCAAGACTCGACACCATAAGTGGTATGATTTATGTTATATTGTCGGTTAGATAGTTCTCACTGTGCATTAGATAATGTGATAATTGCTATTTGAACCTTGTGTGCTTACTCTCTATTGTCGTCCCACACTTACGCACTTTCGCGACACCTTTCTCACTTACGTTGCTTCATTATGAAGATCATGAGCGGACGCGGAGGACGTATCAACCTCACTCAAGCCCAGTTGACGGCTTTGATCAACGAACGAGTCGCTGAGGCACTCGCAGCTAACCCTGCAGGAGGTATAACCTGCCATACCAACTCACCTTAGGACGTTTAGATCCTACCTTCGCAAACCAACCCTCATGCTTAATCTTGTCTTTTATTCTCGCGCAACAGGTCAACATGCTCAACCTCCAGTGTGCACGTTCAAAACCTTCATGGACTGCCGACCTACTACTTTCAGTGGCACTGAAGGAGCTGTAGGCCTCCTCCACTGGTTTGAGAAGCTTGAGTCTATCTTTGAGATGTGCGAATGCCCCGAGGCTCGTAGAGTGAAGTATGCTACTGGTACTCTTGAAGGAATAGCGCTCACGTGGTGGAACGCTCAGGTTCAGATGCTGGGGTTGGTTGCTGCTAATGCTACCCCATGGAACGATTTCAAGGAAATGATTAAGGAAGAGTATTGTAGCCGTGATGACATCCACAAACTAGAGGTGGAGTTTTTCAACCTGAAAATGACGGGGTCTGAGATTGAGGCGTATACGAAAAGGTCAAATGAGCTGGCCATCTTGTGCCCTACCATGGTGGACCCTCCCATTAAACGAATTGAGCTGTATCTCAAAGGCCTTGTACCAGAGATTCAAAGTCACATGACTTCAGCCAACCTGGGTACCATACAGCAAATCATCAAGTTGGCCCATCGACTCACTGACCAGGCGGTGGAGCAAAACAGCTTGCCCAAACGAATCAGTGCCACAGCTACTTCTGATGCACCTACCGACAACAAGCGAAAATGGGATGGGAACTCCAGTAAGGGTTCTGCTTCGGTTCAGTCTCAGCAGCGAAAGACTGATGACTACCAGAGTCCTGGTCAGCAATCTTCTGGTAATCAAGGACAGGGTGGATACCGAGGAAACCACCCCAAGTGCAATCGGTGCAACAAGCATCACATCGGGCAGTGCAACAAAGGTCGATGTCAGAGATGTCACAAGCTGGGCCATGAAGCTAGGGATTGCAGGAGCCCACGTCCTGCAAATCAGAATCGCCAACAACAACAACAAGCTCCACAGAATCACCAGCAGCAGCAACAACAGGGCAATAAAGGATGCTTTCAGTGTGGCGCTGAAGGTCACTTTAAGAGGAACTGCCCCCAACTGAACCAGAATCAGAACAACAACAATCAAGGAAATGGGAACAACAATGGAGGCAACAACGGGGATAACAACAATGGAAATGGGGCAAGGGGTCGTGTTTTCGTGCTAGGTCAGGGTGATGCAAGGAACGATCCCAACGTTGTGATGGGTAAGTTTCTTCTGGACGACTTCTTTGTTACTGTTTTATTCGATTCGGGTGCTGATACTAGTTATGTATCCTTAAAAGTTAGCCAAATGCTTAAGCGCACTCCAACACTTTTGAACACCAAACACATGGTAGAGCTAGCAAATGGTAAAAGTCTTGAAGCCACACACGTAGTTAAGGGTTGTAACCTCGTCTTAGCTGGTCAGACTTTCCCTATCGATCTTATTCCTATCACACTTGGTAGTTTCGACGTCGTTATTGGGATGGATTGGCTATCTCATCATCAAGCGGAGATTGTTTGCAAGGAGAAAATCGTCCGCATTCCTCGTTCTGGTGAGGAACCTCTCATGATTCATGGCGATAAGAGTGGTGCTGTCAAAGGCATCATCTCTTTCCTTAAGGCCCAGAAGTGCTTGCGAAAGGGCCACACTGCCATTTTAGCACTCGTTACTGACACATCAACGGAAGAGAAGAGAATTGAAGGCATCCCTATGGTACGTGACTTTCCCGAGGTATTTCCTGAGGAATTACCTGGTCTTCCGCCTCATCGTCAAGTTGAATTTCAAATCGAGCTAGCTCCTGGAGCAGCGCCCATAGCTCGAGCACCTTATCGTCTAGCTCCATCAGAACTTGAAGAACTGTCCACGCAATTACAAGAACTCTTGGAAAAGGGTTTTATACATCCTAGCTCTTCGCCCTGGGGAGCTCCAGTCTTGTTTGTGAAGAAGAAAGATGGTACTTTCAGAATGTGTATCGACTACCGCGATCTTAACAAGGTGACCGTGAAGAATCGTTATCCTCTCCCACGTATTGACGACTAGTTCGACCAGTTGCAAGGGTCGAGCTATTACTCCAAGATTGATTTGAGATCGGGATACCATCAGCTGAGGGTCCGAGATGAGGACGTCTCCAAAACAGCATTCAGAACTCGTTACGGCCATTACGAGTTTCTGGTTATGCCATTCGGGCTGACGAATGCACCAGCGGTCTTCATGGATCTCATGAACCGAGTATGCAAACCTTACCTGGATAAGTTCGTTATTGTGTTCATCAATGATATCCTGATCTATTCTAAGAGTCAGGAGGAACACGAGCAGCACCTACGACTTATTCTAGAACTTCTTCGAAAAGAGCAGTTGTATGCCAAGTTTTCGAAATGTGACGTCTGGCTTCGCGAAGTCCACTTTCTAGGCCATGTGGTAAACAAGGATGGAATTCATGTGGATCCATCTAAGATTGAATCGATCAAGAACTGGCCTACACCCCGCACACCAACAGAAATCCGCCAATTCTTGGGTTTGGCAGGATATTACAGAAGGTTTATCAAGGATTTCTCAAAGATTACGCAACCTCTCACTTCACTGACTCAGAAGGGTGTCATCTATCGTTGGGGTGATGCACAAGAATCCGCCTTTCAGCACTTAAAGGATAGACTTTGCAGCGCGCCTATCCTCTCATTGCCTGAGGGCACAGATGATTTTGTGGTTTACTGCGATGCTTCCATCCAAGGACTTGGTTGCGTGTTGATGCAACGTGACAAGGTCATTGCCTACGCATCACGCCAACTCAAAGTTCACGAAAGAAATTACACTACTCACGATCTGGAGCTGGGAGCAGTTATTTTCGCGCTTAAGATATGGAGACATTACCTGTACGGTACCAAGTGCACCATTTACACCGATCACAGGAGTCTCGAGCATATCTTCAAGCAAAAGGAGTTAAACATGCGTCAACGCCGATGGGTTGAGCTCTTGAACGATTATGAATGCGCTATCAAATGTCATCCGGGCAAGGCCAATGTTGTGGCCGACGCCCTCAGTTGAAAGGACACTATACCTAAGCGTGTACGTGTTTTACAGCTTACCATCCAATCCAACCTCCCCGCTCAGATCCACGATGCTCAGGTCGAAGCATTGAAAGCAGGGAACATCAGGGCTGAGTCCCTACGAGGATCGAGGCAACGGCTGGAACAAAAGGAAGACGGCGCCTACTATGTTAACGGACGCATCTGGATTCCACTTTATGGAGACCTACGCGAGCTTGTGATGGATGAAGCACACAAGTCTCGTTATTCGGTACATCCTGGTTCGGGTAAAATGTACCACGACCTCAAGACTACGTATTGGTGGCCTGGCATGAAAGCCCACACAGCAACCTACGTCAGTAAGTGCTTGACTTGTGCAAGAGTCAAGACTGAATATCAGAAACCATCAGGCCTACTTCAACAACCGGAGATCCCGAAATGGAAATGGGAGCAAATTTCCATGGATTTCGTTACTGGTCTGCCTAGATCTCAACGCGGAAACGATACCATTTGGGTGATCGTAGATCGACTGACCAAGTCTGCACATTTTCTAGCTATCAAAGAGACGGATAAGTTTTCTACTCTTGCAGACATTTACCTAAAGGAAGTGGTATCAAGGCACGGAGTGCCAACCTCCATCATTTCTGATCGTGACGCTCGTTTTACTTCTGAACTGTGGCAAGCAATGCACAAGTCCTTTGGCTCACGTTTAGATATGAGCACCGCTTATCATCCACAGACGGATGGGCAATCTGAACGCACCATCCAAACCCTCGAAAACATGCTTAGGGCATGCGTAATCGACTTCGGAAATGGCTGGGAAAAACACCTTTCGTTAGTGGAGTTTTCATATAACAACAGTTACCACACCAGCATTCAGGCCGCTCCGTTCGAGGCATTATACGGACGCAAATGCCGATCACCTCTTTGTTGGGCAGAAGTTGGTGACAGCCAAATTACTAGCCCAGAACTCGTAGTAGACACGACTGAGAGGATTGCTCAGATACGACAGCGAATGGCGGCAGCTCGTGACCGTCAGAAAAGTTATGCTGATAAGGGAAGGAAACCACTCGAGTTCCAGGTTGGGGATCGAGTGCTACTCAAAGTCTCACCATGGAAAGGTGTAGTTCGATTTGGAAAACGAGGCAAACTCAACCCGCGATACGTTGGACCCTTTGAAATCATTGAGAAAATTGGCAAAGTCGCCTACAGGCTGAACCTACCTGAAGAACTCAGCGGAGTTCACAACGTATTCCACGTGTCAAATCTGAAGAAGTGTCTGTCAGACGAGACCCTCTGTTGGGATTGAACCCTACCAGAGGAACAGATAATGTAAAGCCAAAACCTGGTCACAACAGTGGATTCACAATAAGCAGATGTTTACTCTAAGCTCTCCCATTGACAGTGGTTATCTATCTGCTGATACACTCCTAGTACTGCTCAGAAGAACAACTGATGAACCAAACACTGATGAAACAGCTAAAGACTGCTAAAAGGCAAACACTGAGCTCTATCTACTGCTGTCTCTTAAGTACTGCTGAAGACCCAAGCACTGCTCATTCAAAGACTGATCACCTTTTGAAGAAAGCACTGATGATTCAAACAGTCAGTGCTTAGGCTACAACAGTGGAACGTGAACAATGTTAGACTTGTTTTGTATTTTATTATCAATCAGTTGTTAGACATCAGTAGTTGTATAGAACAGTGTTTACAGGTTGTTAGGCTGTTAGATGTCACTATCATGGTGACGTCAGCTGAGGTACATCAGTAGTTTGGTTTGCCTATAAATATGATAGTACTCTGTACTGTTATATTTGATTCGTTTTGAGAGAGTTCTTCTCCTCAATTCAATCCTTTCATCTTGTGCAACCAATTCTGAAGTATCAGGCTGAGGGGGAGTTTAGTCTGTAAGCTTGCATTGTAATCTTTTGCTTTTGATGTAATCTATCGACTCTATGAAAAGCAATTGTTTATCAAACTATATTCTCCTTTGATTGTGTTTACAAAGTTTGTTATTCATTTCCGCTGCACTTAAAACTACACATATCTATTTGATTTGTTCAAATCTCACAAACAAGCACAATCATGAGAGCCTCAGATCCTAACAATTGGTATCAGAGCTCGGACAGTCAAATTCGATCTAACAATCAATTTGACATAATAGTTCAGCTCAAAATTCATTGATACTAAGGTTGGTTGTAGTTAGTTGAAAAACAGAGTATCAAGTAAATCATGTTCAAATTGGTTATTCAGAAACTCTGTATATCAACCAAGATGTCATATGACACACAAATTTCACACCACAAGCGAATTTATGCACAAAACACTCATGGTTTATAGATCTGAAAACAATACCTGTTAAACTATGAGATTACTTCTTATTTTCTAAATTAATTTCAATTGTTGATGTGTAATTTGTGATGTTTTCATAAATACTAAAGTATGATCCTCAGATTAACAAAACCTATGTTCATAAAAACATTGATGTTTTGCTAACACAAAAAGAGGGAAATTAAAACTTTAGTCATTTGATCTTATGTGTTGAAAACAGGTTGAGATCCTCAAAAGGAACAAATCAACTTTGTCTAAATACATTAAGAAATACAGGGGTCAACATAGTCCGTATCATATGTAGTGTGAGATTGGGTGAAAAACTTGTGCAAACATGACCAAGTCTCTCAAAACATTACTGCAAAATGATTTTAGACTAAAATTCACAAGAACTCGAAAGTGTGTTTATCTCAAAACTTTTGAAGTCAAAAGAAAAGAGTATAAATGTAAAACACTTAAGAGTCAAAGCTTGGGGTAATAATGGTCATTAAGCAACTGTTGGTACTCATTGGTTTAGGAGAATTCAGGTAACAGTAGTATTCTCAATGATTGAGTTTACAAAAGGACTGATACATGTGTCCTCATGCTTGCAATCAACTGACAAAGAAAATGGTACCAAACAGTGGTTAAAATGTGCTCAAAATTTTCCTACCACTATTGTCAAACCACTGACCATTTTAAATGACTTGAGAATGATATGATCATGTACT
>JARYGA010007556.1:0-21292 GCA_030545235.1 Helianthus tuberosus
CGCCACTGGTAAGTGGTTTTAAAGTTGCCTATTTTGTATGCAAATGTTTACAGTGCCCAAATCGTTTTTTAATATGTTTGTATATTTAAGTTCTACTTTTGTGATACTATTTAAATTTAATACAATAGTTATCTTCAAATTTTAAAAATCGAACATAAAACTGTCAGTTCTGACCACCTATTTTGGGCCTTTGGCATCACTACTGGCTAGAGGTGGAAAGGTCGTTTTTTTAACCGGTCAGGTTTTTTAACCTAACGGGTTTTTGGGCAAAAATACCGGTTCGGTTTTAAAACCTGTTTTTTATGATGAGAACTCGAACTGGTACGAACCGGGTTTAAAACCGGTTTGGGCCAAAGACCGCTGATTTTGCTTTTTTTATCGGTTTCAAATCTAAAACCAGTTTTTTTGCCCATGTCTACTACTGGCTATAAATGGACAGTTTAAATTTTAGTTTTCTAATTGCTATTTGTTACTTATTTATCTACAAACTAAAAATAATAAACAAAAAAACATTGGTTTTTGATTACTCATTTTGTGCCACCCTGCTAGTAGGTTCATATCTAACATAACATAAATTGTTAATATATTTTTGTCGTAACTATATGTAATAATATCTGTTATTTAATTATTAGTGTATCTTGTTAAAACGTTTTATTATATATTTCATGAATAATAGGCTTGTTTAGGCTTACCAGTCTTTGTCAAGCTTGTTTTATATATTTTCGTGAATAAAACGTGTTGTCAAAAATGTTGTCCATTACCGTTGCAGTTTTAAGTACTTGGTCTTATTATATGGATCTATTTTTTCATTGCAGAAAACTAAAGAAAAAAAAAACTATTTTTCAGGTACATCCAGAGCACCTGTGCCACCTCTGGGGAAGGACTTTACGAGGGGCTCGACTGGCTCTCCAACAACATCGCTAACAAGGCAAGTTACATTATCTTCTAAAATCTTTTTTTAAAACAATAAAAAATTCTGGCTTTTATAATAATAAATGATGTTGCTTTGGTCTGAGTTATGTTTTATCTCTTAAACAATATAATTTAAAAATATATATACAAGAATAGGAGTGTTCTTTTCACGGTCTGGTTTTGTCTGGTTCGGACAAAAGCTTGGGGTCAAACCACCTACTACAATTTCGCAAAACGACAAACCCAACCGGGGGTGGGTTTTGATGAATGGTGGTTCTGGTGGTTTGGTGGTTTTAGTTGATTTTTAGTATTCTTTCATCAAAATCATTAGTTTGTATGAGTAAAGTGCACGGACGGTCCTCGTTGTTTACCAAAAAAATTTATTTGGTCCCTAGTTTCCCAAAAGTACACAAATGGTCCATGTTGTTTGCACTTTGTAACGCATTTAGTCCCCAGCCAACAAATTCATAGGTTTCAATGGATCCAAGGTAGGGACTAAATGCGTTACAAAGTGCAAACCACAGGGACCATCCATGTACTTCTGGGAAAAGTTGGGGACTAAATGCGTTACACAGTGCAAACCAAAGGGACCATCTGTGTACTTTTAGAAAGCTAGGTTCTAATTTCTAAACAGGAAGTTGAACCGGTAAGCCACCAAAACCAAACTGCATAAATCTTAAACTTGCCAATTTACTTTGGTTTGATCGGTTTTAACCTAACATTCCCTATCTGAAAAGGAATTTTGTCGAATGTCGCCTTAAAACTGATGTAATCGTACGCTATTTGTTTACGCAGTTTATATGTTTTGACCTGTCTATTTTTGCTCGTAAGTTTATAATAGTGTTTTCCTTTTTCAGGCATGAAGTGATGATTGACTTGCTCTTCTCTGAGGTTATGGAATTAAGTTTGTTTGTTAAACAGGCATTTGATTTGATATATATAGGACATCGTGTGATACAGTGTTTGGTTGGAACTTTGTTGGTATTTTAAAGATTTTGATTCATATAATCTAAAGGATTAAGAGATACTAGTGCTGCTTGTTTTTATGGCGTTTTTCGTTTAGATATGTTTTTTTTGTTCATATTATCTAAACCGAATAAGACCCGTTAAACCAATTTTTTACTAGTGAGTAATATGGCAAAACTGAAAAAAACAGTGATGTTCTGTTATTTTTTTGCTGACCAACCCACTTTTGAGATTAAGTGGTAAACAGCCGGAGTTGTTGATTTGTTGACAGTCAATCTAGTTTTAAGAAAACAACTTCTAGATAAAAAAGTACTTACTCGATTGAAAAACTGAAGCGGACCATGACCATGATGGTGGCGACGTTACTAGTAGCGCCTAGCATTCCAAGAGAACTCCATGCATGTCCTGTTTTGGTGTAGATCGGCAAACACCGAGGTACCCACAGTGTGGTAGGTTCCGACTTTATTGCTTCGTTTACGACGGCATGTGATGCTAATGGCTCCAATTGGTCACAAATTGTCTAAAATTAGGAGAAAAGACGGAGGTAGATGATGTGAGAACAAACAAGGAGATTCAGGCGATGAGGAGATCTTTACGATTTTTTTCTGGTTTTGGTCGTCGTTTGCAAACTTACCATGGTTTTACAACCCCAACCGCAACACAAGGGTTAAACGCTAGTTCTATTCCTAAATCAATCTTGTTAGGGTTTCCAAATAATTTGATTTTTTTTTTTATGATTTATCACACTCAAAAATAGTGTTCGAGTTTATGGACAAGCTTTTCATTATGTATTTTCAGATTTTCTATAGCGTGGGAGAAAAAGATGAATAAGATATGTGAGCCTTTAGCAGCAATTTGAGATATAGACTGAGATGTAAAAGGTATCTAAAAGATAGGATAAATTCTAAAAAGTATAGATTATTTTTAATTAGATTATTATATAGAAATATGAACAAATAACTCAATGGGAATGCTCTGATATACTGATTGGAATTCGATTGAACTCAAAATGTTTTCTATTATATTGTGTAATCTAACCAAGTCACAATTTTATACACCTTACTTGATTACCATATATTGTAAAATAAATCTTACAATTGAAGTTACCAGTTACTTGATGAACATGTTACAGAAAACAGAAAATACCAAAAAGATGTACGTTAACCACATTTCCAAACAGCCTTTGAGATTTAACAACAGAACCCATTAATAAAACAAACATGATCACTCTGTGATTATATAACATAACATGATTTGACTGTAAAATACATATAACTATTTTTGTTTTACTTGAACAAAGCGTGACATGTTTGTTTATTGTGTTGTCTCATGTTTTGAGTCGCATTGGTCGATGTATGTGTATCACCAAACCGTATAGCAACTAAAGGTCAAAACTATTAAACCAGACGGGTCACGGTAAAAGAGAGCGATATCACTGCTTTGTAGAAACACGAGAACGAGCAAGATATCATAAACGCGTGTCAACCATATTTAGTCATTAACAACATATAAAAGCCAAGCAGCATGACTATACAAAAGCACAAACTTAAGTTAACCTAATAATGCTCGTTAAACAAACAAACTCAAACATCAAGCTTGATAAGGCTTACGAGTCTAAACAACTCATCATCTATACAGGCTTTCTCCTTCAGTTCCCAAAAGCAGTGCCCTTCACCCGCATTGTTGCTAATACTATATAAAGGCCCACGCCATACTTACCTACCCAATTCTCTCGATTTCTCTCTTGTAAGCTCGGAAAAAACACCGACAAAAGCAAAAATGTAGGATTCAAAGTGCAAAACTTTGAAAGAATGGCAGAATGAACATGGCGGTGAAGAAAAGTGTGTGGAAGAGGTGAAAACAAAAAAAAACCAATACTTGAGCGAGATAATTTATAAGAAAAGACTAACAAATGCTGCCACCCAAGTAGTTAATGTGGTAAAATATAGCAATTTAACACTAACAATTCAGTATACTCTCTACCATTAACAAATTAACCTTTTGCAACTTGCAAAACACCAACCTATTCAGTTAATATCGGTGATATACCGGTCCCTTAATAAAATACTGGTGTCAAACATCGGTCAAAATAACAGTACCGATATTATCGGCGATATTGACCGATATATCACCGATATATCACTGAATTATTGGTGTTAAATTGCTATATATATAAATTCTGTGCATTATATTAAAATTACCGATATCCCACCGATATCTCACCGAGATAACCTATTTTTCAAATATCGGTCCATGACCGATATCTGATATTTTACCGCATTAGCTGCATAGACACCAACAACAGTAGCAAGTAGGAACCCAAAATTCAATATACTAAACTATGACCAGTAAACTGAACAAAATTCAATTCCTAATCAACTAAGAACCTGCATCTAATACTCATAGTTCTACTGAAAACATAATTCAGACACAGAAATTCTTAATTTAAGATGTAAAACTAAATCAAAAACTTCAATTTACAAACAACCTCCATAATAATCAGAGGATTCCTGCATCTAATCATTATTCAATTCACATCTTCAACTAATAACTACTTTAATCATAAAAATTCAATAACAATTCACAGACAGATATTTATTATTCAAAAACTAAATCAAAATTAAAAAAGCTTCCATATCAAAAACAATATCCAGACAAATACTTCAAAAATCCATAACATTTCAACCAAATTCAAAACAAAATTAACTTAAAAAACCCTAACCTCAAGCCTTCTGATAGACATAAGTAAGCCCACACTTACCACAATAATGCCTATCAAAATGATTCGCCATGAAAGTCCCAGCCCCACACTCCGCATTCGGACACTCTTTCCTCAACCTCTGCACCTTTCCAGCATCATCCACTTTATAAAACTGCAACACACTCAACTTCACCTTCTTATGCTTGTGCTTGATCTTCTTCGGCTTCGTGTACGTCTTCTTCTTCCTCTTCTTCGCCCCACCACGGAGCCGTAACACCAAATGGAGCGTTGACTCCTTCTGGATGTTGTAGTCCGCTAGGGTTCTGCCGTCTTCGAGCTGTTTTCCGGCGAAGATGAGCCGCTGCTGGTCCGGTGGGATGCCTTCTTTGTCTTGGATTTTCTCCTTCACGTTGTCGATTGTGTCGGAGGATTCGACCTCCAACGTTATCGTCTTCCCCGTTAGGGTTTTCACGAAGATCTGCATCTTCTTGGCTGCTTGAAATGAAACTAGGGTTTCGGTTGAGGAAGATTGTGAGGATTTATAGTGTTAGGGTTACAAGTGGGCTGAATCTGTAATTGGGCTTGATTTGGGCTTTTGAATCTGTAATTGGGCTTGATTTGGGCTTTTGAATCTGTAATTGGGCTTGATTTGGGCTCATTGATCTGTAATTGTTAAGGTGTACAAAGTGACAAAGCCACTGGCCATAAACCGGGGTTTTTTTTTGGTTTTGGGAATGGTTAAGTTAAGTGGGTCAAAAACTGGATATTGTAATAAGTGGTCCGGGGATGTGGAACTTGGTTTTTAAGAAAAGGTGATTGGGTTTTTTCGGTTCCGGTTTTAGGTTTTGATCAATTCGTGTCGGGTATGGAATATTGGAACTGACCAGAGTTGGTCCCTAAGGGATTATATATAAAAAAAGATAAACGGAGATAAATTTTGTAGCAATAAACATAGTAAGATTATTGTAATGGAATGAAATACCGTAATAGCTAACCGACGGTTCGTGAAAGTCTCCTACCCTTTTTTATACAAGATTGTCGATAGCTATTATCATCAATTTCGAAAAAGTTTTTTCTAGCAGATGCTACCATGAATGGAATGGTCAAGAATATTTTATATACAATGGGAAATAATCAAGGTCTTTCAAATGCTTCAAAACATCCATAGGGTTATTAAATTCAGTAGTTTCTAACGTGTCAAATAACTTAAAATCCATATAAAGTTCAACAACATGAATATCCAATATTTTTTCAAACTTGAATTTATTTTCTAGAATATGACGAGACAACTTAAGATCTTTATCTTAAATCCCCAATTCCCCTCAAATTATATTGAACAAAAAAACAAATTATTTTTCGTAGTGTTTTAATTGATCAAATCTTGTCTTATTTTTTGTAGTGTTTTAATTGATCAAATCTTATCTCAAGAGAAAGAGAAGCAATAGCTTCACGAGTAAATGAAACACTTAATTTAGGGCTCAACAAAACACACAATTCTAACAATTAATCAGTTAGAGCTGAACTTCTACAAAACACCTAATTCTAACCGTTAAAATGACATTTTTATTTCACGATTACAAATAAAAACAAAAATATTATATAATACAATAAAGTTCTCAGCATTTTTGTACATTGAAAAATACGATTTTTTTTAACATATTGAGTAGTGAGTACATTATTATTGTTTGATTATTTATTTTTGCTTAAAATCTGTTGTTATTTATGTTTTTAGCCCTTAGAGCTTGATGTTCTTTAGGATTATGAAAGGAAAAAGAAACTCAGTATCACAGAAAAAAAACACAAAATACTAGAAACAGGAAATGCGACGAATATTCAAGTACACGACCTGGTATGATATTAATTATATACATTTTGTTAGTAACCTGTTGATATGAACAAGAAAGGTGAAACAGAAACAGCGAACAAACGAGACATGAACGATGAACCGGGCTTGTGTTTGACACAATTCCCTTAAACAGATTCACGGTCTGTTCCCAGTGTACGCCGGTTCGAAGCAACAACAGCATACTGCCAGACTTGAATACTTGCCTGAAGAATAAAGGAGCTGTGTTGCAGAGACTGCGAGAAGAGAAGCTGTTGTGGTGTGTCTAAACTGATCAGCTTGATCTCGTTTATAGTCACCGAAACATAACTGAATTCTGGCCATCGTTGCAGAGAATCAGTTATGAGTCTCGAGTGCAAAAATTGCCTCGCGCGAGCTCGTGTTTTCGAACCTGCATCCGTGTCCGCAGGACGTGCGGGCACGCACGACTTCAACCAAATTCCAGTTCCGAAACCCATTTTTTGCACCCCCCTACGCACGCGCGGGCAGGACTTGTGGTAATGTCACACCCCGGATTTCCACGTGTCACCGGTGGGCCCGGTGGGGAGTATCGTGACGTGGTTGGCAACATAATAGTCAAACAACACAATATTTAATATGCACAGCGGAAGCAAATTGTAAGATATAATTCAACCGAATATAATGTTGTAATATCAAGTATCACAATAGTCGATTGTTTATCCACAGACGGATCGAAAATAAATTGGAAACAATAGTTCAACAGACTTTAGGTATCTTAAGGTTGCGAGACTTCTATTGATGCTAAGGAGAAATCCCAGCCAATTACGCTTAGTACCTGCATTTAATCTTTTTGGGAAAATACGCCAGTTTACACTGGTAAATACAATCAACTGACTCATTTTAGAAAATGATTGAAAATTGATTTGGATGCACGTGGCATAAACATTTTATAACTTGGGAGAATTATTTAAATATATAATCTTGTGAACGAATTACATGTTCCTTATGCGTTCAGTAGCCCGGATCGTATCCGGGTTAAAGATCAATAAACACACCACATTATTCTTTTGTGCACTGACGGGTGTACGCCTACACCCCGCGCTTAAGTCGTGACCATTTCGTAAAATGATGCCAAGGATATCCGGGACATAGTCATTAACCCCCCAAAGGCTTTTAAGTAAACAAAACTGTTTAAACGGGCCGATCAAATTATTCAATTAACCACCTAACGATGGAAGATTTGATACCCGACCAAGCGGTATTCTATATACCATAACCCAAGCCCGTATAGGGAAAATAAGTTAAAAGTATTTACCTGAGCAATGTAATAAACACAATAAGCAAAATGCAAGTAGCTTTTACTGGTCCTCCTAATCTGGAACGAAGGTTTATAATAACCTATTAGAATCCTAACGGGTCTTTAGTTAAGCTTAAGCTTAGACCGGTTAGTTTCAAAGATACGGTTCGTACGCACGATTAAGCGAAGACCGGATAGAATGTGATTTAGACCCGACAAGTTCAGAGACTTGTTTAATAGGGGTATTTCATACACATTCTGGATTTTGAGATAAAACCGATAAGGTTTGACCCGTTTCGGCTAATTTATGTAAACTAGTTACATAAACCGAACCGAACGCGTAATAAGCGTAACGGGTATTCATGAGAGTCATATACAGGTTTCCTAAGTTAATATGCTTCAAATATGTTATGACATCAGTAAGATGTCTTTTATTATGCCCGAAACGAGTTTAAACACAAACTATGCCCCGTAGGGGTAGTTTGGTCATTTAAAAGGTTATAAAAGAGTCTAAGTATTTACCTAAGTTACAGGTCTGATATAATCAGCAAAAATACTTAGTTTACTAAGTTATAATAGTAGGGTAAAGTATATATGTGAAATTTATCAATTATAACCAAACTATGCACCGTAGGGGCATTTTGGTAATTTCACATAAGCCGTAAAGCCCAAAACTGAAGTCTGAGTTAAACAACTTTTGCTTACTGTTAAAATATTATAATTTACCTAAAATATCAGTAGGTATCAACCCGTGTATGTTTAAAATAGTTTTAGTACATACTATGCGTTAAAAACGCTTAATAAGGCGATTAGAAGCCATTTCCGGGTTTGATACATAAAGCTGATATTTTTATTATTCCAGAAGGCTTAAAATAATTTATTTATCATTAAGATCAGTAGCAAAAGGTTTGGAGTCGATTAGATATGTAAAACTCATTTTATGGCCCGTAAGGGCAAAACCGACAATTACCGGATTAAGCTTACGACTATAAGTTATGCTCAGCCTAAAATTAATTAAAAATCTTCAAAATCCCAAAATAATATATTACATCAGTGGGTAAGAAGTTTGATATCAAAAAGTAGGCTTAACTAGGCTATACGCTAATTACGCCGTTTAATTAACATAAAGCTTCTTAATTACGCTAATGAGCATAACTCTCAATCTACACCTCAAACTGATGTCAAACTTTGCATACAAGTTTATATATCAGTAGCTAAGGTTTCTACACTTTTACATTTTCACAAATCACGTTTTAAGGTGAAAAGGGCATAATGGTCAACATTTGAGCAATTAACGGAATCATGCGTATTAATTGGTTAACTAATGAACCATGGTGTATAATCACAGAGGGTTATACTAGCATGTAACCTGATCCAAATGAATCTCTTAGGTATTTCTAAATCATACCAAAACGGGTCAGAACTGAAGTCAAAGCAAAAGTTAAAGCTTTGCGACTTTCGGTTCCGAACCGGGTCTAAACAGTAAATTGTCGGGTTGAACATGTTTAGACATGTTCTTACACTAATTACCAAGTTATATTAATGATCAAACAGGTTGTATGTGTCCTACATTGCTAATCATGCATAAATTAGAAATTAAGTATCTTGTTGACTTTTTAATGACAAGTTTGACCCGACATTTGACCTAGTTAGAGTGGGAATCAGGGGGAACCCTTTTAAGGGTTTATTACCCACATAATTACCAACTTATAACTACTTTTAATTTGACTAATCACTGGACCATTAGTGATTAATCTTGAAGTCAACCGTTAACTACGACGGTTTGACTTTTAAGCTATAACTAAGCAAAAACTTAACTAAGAAAGGTTAAGCCAACTTACAAGAGTCCTATGAACGACCAGAGATCACTTGAGAGAAGTCTTGAGCTCCAGAAGTGATCAGGAATGCAAGAATGAAGGTGTGAAGAATGTTTACAACTTCATGGCCTTATATAGTGATTTAATCACCACAAAATGTTGACACACAAGTCTACTACTGACCATAACTCATCCACAAGTGTCCCTAAGTGTCTAGGACTGTTTAGGGGTCGCCCACAATGTGAAAATATCTGTTAAAGATCGGTTATGCGCGTTTACAGGCTGCTGTCCCAATGTTTCTGTATCTGGGCGGTTAACGCGGCCCGCGTAAGATGTTGTTAGGTCTTACGCGGCCCACTTGGGCCTTCTGATCTGATTCCACATTTTCAAGTTTCCACATATTTGTCCCTTGGCTCTTTGAAAGGGCAACCAAGCTTATTCTTTGCATTTTGACCCCTTCTTATTTACCTACAAGGGCTTTAAGACTTGTACCCACTTTGCCAAGTCCCTGGACACTTCTGGTTAACCCGAAAAGTCATAACTTTCAACGTTAACGCTTTAACCCCTTGAATACGAATTTGATCATAACTTCCTCATACGATAACGAAACTTTATGAAATTTATGTCGTGCATTCTAGTGAGCATAATTAACCGTTACAAAGCTTCGGGTTTGTCAAAAGGTCACTCAGAGGTATAACTTAAACATGTTGACACATTTAACCCCTGTAGTTTGTAATCTCTCACTTTTAGCTTCGCATGATCCATGATTTATTCGTTTGAAGGTATGAGCATCATTTAGGGTTAATGTACTATATATTTATTCATTGTTGACATTTAGAACTCGTATTTTCATATACTTTTCATGTTTGTCAACTTTAGTCCTTTCAGAACATTCTTTCACACGTTCAAACATATGACACGTGTCAACACATTATAGGACGTGAATTTTCGGGGTGTTACATCCTCACCCCCTTAAAAGAAATCTCGACCCCGAGATTTACTGAAATAAATAAGGGTACTTTTCTTTCATTGTGGATTCAACCTCCCACGTATACTCGGGACCTCTATGGGCATCCCATTTGACCTTTACAATAGGCACATGCTTCCTTCGAAGCTTCTTAACCTGTCGATCCTCAATCGACAATGGTTTTTCCACAAATTTTAAGCTCTCATCTATATGCACATCTGTATGTGGTATAACCAGTGATTCATCAGCGAAACACTTCTTCAGATTGCAGATGTGGAACACATTGTGAATTCCACTGAGCTCTTCTGGTAAGTTTAACTTATAGGCAACTGACCCGACACGTTCGATAACCTCGAAAGGTCCTATGTATCTCGGGCTTAGTTTGCCTTTCTTACCAAATCGCATCACCCCTTTCCAGGGTGATACTTTAAGCAATACCTTGTCACCTACTTCGAAGTGAAAGGATTTACGCTTTGGATCTGCGTAACTCTTCTGCCTATCTCGGGCAGCTTTGAGACGGTCACGAATCTGGACAATCTTGTCCGTCGTTTCAAAGACTATCTCTGGTCCTGATAATTGGACATCTCTAACTTCCGCCCAACAAACGGGCGTTGTACACTTTCTACCATATATGGCCTCAAAAGGCGCAGCCTTTATGCTGGTGTGGTAGCTATTGTTGTAGGAGAATTCGATTAAGGGTAGGTGGTTATCCCAACTACCACCTAAATCAATTACACATGCACGTAGCATGTCTTCCAATGTTTGGATGGTACGCTCACTCTGTCCGTCAGTCTGAGGGTGGTAAGCCGTACTGAAATTTAAACGTGTGCCCAAAGATTGCTGGAAACTCTTCCAAAAATGTGACGTGTATCTAGTATCTCGGTCAGAGATAATAGACACATGTATGCCATGTAAGGCTACAACCTTATCAACGTACAACTAGGCTAACATGTCGGAGCTATAAGTCTCCTTGATGGGTAAGAAATGTGCTGACTTAGTCAGTCTATCAACTATAACCCATATCGTATCATTTCATTTCCTTGTCTTGGGTAACTTGGTGATAAAATCCATAGTTACCATTTCCCACTTCCACGTGGGAAGTTCAGGCTGTTGTAGCAAACCTGACGGTTTCTGATGTTCTGCCTTGACTTGCGCACAAGTCAAGCACTTAGCTACATAGGCAGCTACAGACTTTTTCAAGCCTATCCACCAATAGTTTGCCCTTAGATCCTGGTACATCTTATCAGCTCCAGGATGAACGGAATATTTGGAACTATGGGCTTCCTGAAGAATAACATCTCGAAGTCCTCCATAAATTGGAACCCATATTCGTCCATTCAGTCTCAAAATTCCGTCTTTGCCAAGAGATAACTGCTCCTCAGTTACTCCTAGCTTTTCATTAGGATAGTTAGCTTCCAACACAGCTTCCTTCTGTGCAGCTAACAACCTTTCAATCAAACTGTTCTTTATCTCCATGCGCTTGGCATTGATTCGGATGGGTTTCACCCTTTCCTTTCGACTCAAGGCATCAGCGACTACATTCGCCTTACCGGGATGGTATCTGATTTCACAATCATAATCATTTAACGTCTCCATCCATCGGCGCTGCCTCATGTTTAAATCCTTCTGATTAAACAGATGTTGAAGGCTCTTGTGATCAGAATAGATCACATACTTGATACCATATAAATAATGCCTCCACAATTTTAGTGCAAATACAACGGCACCCAACTCCAAGTCGTGGGTGGTGTAATTCTTTTCGTGCACCTTCAACTGTCGTGAAGCGTAGGCAATAACTTTGCCTTTCTGCATAAGCACACACCCCATGCCGGTGTGTGATGCATCACAATAAACTACAAATTCTTCGATACCTTCAGGCAATGTCAGCACAGGAGCGTTGCTCAACTTCTGTTTAAGGATATCAAAGGACTCTTGTTGCTTAGGGCCCCAAACGAACTTTACTTTCTTCTTGGTCAAGGAAGTTAGGGGTGCAGCAATCCTTGAAAAATTTTCAATGAAACGCCTGTAATATCCTGCCAATCCCAGGAAGCTACGAATCTCTGTAGGCGTCTTTGGCTCTTGCCAATTCATAACTGCTTCAACCTTAGCGGGATCCACTTGGATACCACGCTCACTAACCACATGTCCAAGGAATTGGACCTCTCGAAGCCAAAACTCACACTTGGAGAATTTGGCGTAGAGTTTCTCATGATGTAGAAGTTTGAGAATACAGCGAAGGTGTTTCTCATGGTCAGCTTGGTTCTTTGAGTAGATAAGAATGTCGTCGATGAAAACGATGACGAATTTATCTAAGTAAGGCTTGCAAACGCGATTCATGAGATCCATGAACGCGGCAGGTGCATTAGTGAGCCCAAAAGGCATCACTAGGAACTCGTAATGACCATAACGAGTCCTAAATGCAGTTTTGTGTACGTCTTCATCTCTAACCTTCAGTTGATGGTAGCCTGACCTTAAGTCAATCTTCGAGAAATAACTTGCTCCTTGCAATTGATCGAACAAATCGTCGATCCTAGGTAAAGGATACCTATTCTTTATTGTGACTTTATTAAGCTCACGATAATCGATGCACAGACGCGTCGATCCATCCTTCTTCTTGACAAACAAGACTGGTGCTCCCCAAGGAGACGAACTAGGTTTAATGAAACCTTTAGCTAGCAATTCATCCAGTTGTGTCCTTAATTCCTTCATCTCTGTGGGCGCCAACCTGTAAGGTGCTCTAGCAACAGGTGCTGCTCCAGGGATGATGTAAATTCTGAATTCCACTTGCCTATCTGGTGGTAAGCCAGGTAGATCTTCAGGAAACACTTCAGGATATTCAGAAATGACTGGGATGTCTTCGATCTTCGGTTTAGGCTCATCAAATATCACTTGTGCCATGTAGATGACACAACCCTTCTTTAAACACTTGGAAGCCTTGAGCATAGTCACTTGCTCAGGCAGTCCATATTGGGTATCTCCCCGAATGGTAAGTGATTCACCAGACGGAGTCTTAATCACCACTTGCTTTCTGTTGCAGACAATTTGGGCCTGGTTATGAGATAACCAGTCCATACCCAACACTATGTCAAAACCGGCTAACTTAAAGGGAAGTAGAGACAGGGGAAAAGAGTGGTTCTTAATGGACATAACACATCCATCTAACACAGTAGAGACAGTTTCTATGGTGCCATCTGCTAACTCCACCTCATAGTTTACACTTAAGGTTTTGACAGGTAAATTCAGCAATTTGCAAAACTTATGATATACAAACGACTTATCAGCGCCTGAATCAAATAGTACTCTTGCATAGACATCATTTACAAGGAAAGTACATGTAATCACGTTGTTGTCTAGAACCGCTTCCCTTGCATCCATTCTGAAGACTCTAGCATTGGTCTTCTTGGCCTCTTCAGGCTTCTTGGCGTATTTAGGGCAGTTGGTTTTAATGTGCCCTTTCTCATTGCAACGGTAGCACGTTGCGTCTTTCAGCTGTTTGCAATCCAAGGTCTTGTGGTCCTTGGACTTGCATATCCCGCAAGCAAAAGTTCTTTGCGAGTTCGATTCGAGTCTGCACTTTCCAAAGTGCTATTTCTTGCAAATCTTGCACTTGGGCTTCTCACCAGACTGATGCCCATCTTTCCTTGACTCAGATCCTTTCTTGTTGTCACTGTTCCCATGGTGTTTCTTGTTCGACCTCCGTGAACTATCATCTTCACGTTTTCTCTTCTCAGCATCCTTATTCCTCAGCGATCTTTGCCTGACTGCATCCAAAGTGAGGGACAGAGATATGTCGGCTACAGATCTAAAAGTAGCTGGCCGAGAAGCCTTCACGCTTGCCTTTATCTCGGGGGCTAAACCACCGATAAAACGAGCTATTCTTTTTGGTTCCGGGGTCACCAGATACGGAACCAACCGGGACATTGTGTTGAAGCTCGTGAGGTAAGCTTGACAGTCAAGGTTTGTCATAACCAATGATAGAAAATCAGACTCTATCTTCTCCACCTCATGCTGGGGACAGTAATTTTCCCTGATGATGGCAACAAATTGATCCCATGACATGTTGTACAATGGGATTTTCCCGGTGGCTTGAATCAGTGATCTCCACCAGGCTAAAGCTTCGCCTTTAAAAGATTGCGACACAAACTTGACTATATCCCTCTCAGCGCATCCGCTGATATCCACAACTGTGTCTATCTCGTCTAACCACGTCATGCAGTCAATGGCTCCCTTTTCCCCAGTAAAATCTCTGGGCTTGCACGAAACGAAGTATTTATAGGAGCAACCCTTGTCACGGGGTCCTTGATTTAGTATTATTTGTTGAGATGGAGCACTGTTGTGGTTTGAGGAGAGTCGATCATCATCTTTCTTCAGTTCTTCCTTCTTGGAAGGTGGCTTTGAATGCGGAGTAGATAGGGTCCTACTCCGAGTCCCACTATACTCTTCGTACTGCCGCTCCAATGCCTTTGTAACTGCGTCGTCTACCAACGCTTTCAATTCAGCACCCGTTAAATTAATTCGGGCGTTATCGTTATTCTCCACTGGATGGCTATTAATTTCGTCGGAGCTAGCCATTTTAATTGAACTGTTACAGAAAACAAGGACAATAGTTTATTTGGGAGTTTATTATGGAATTGCCCCTTAGGGTAAATTCATTAACCATGGTAAACAGAGACCATATTTGGTTAATTTATTAATCGTTAATTATTTAGGATTTCAATTATAATTTATCCTAAATAAACAATAACAATATATATTAGCACATAAGGCCTAGTCACAGGGACATTTTAAATTATAAGCTATGATTTCAGAGAATCAAGGCTTTTAAGGTATACTGGCACAACAGGCCTAGTCACAAGGACATTTATAAATTATAAGCTATGATTTCAGAGAATCAAAGCATGAAGGTATATTGGCACAACCGGCCTAGTCACAAGGACATTTATAAGTTATAAGCTATGATTTCAGAGAATCAAAGCATGAAGGTTTGAACCTAGTTCATTACCTTTATCTGACAGGGAGTCATCGCTACCACTGTCTTTTGGCTCATATGGAAATGAGCAGGGCCCGTAGGCACCATATTACCACGTATGGTTAAAATATGATCATCTTAATTGATGATTTAACCCATGATTCAGAGATCATTTAGTTGGGTTAGGAATCTTCTAAAGAATCCTTTTATAAATGACGTGTGTGATTTTAACAATTCACATCTGCCAGGAGTGTTAACATGTTTACAGATGTTAACAGGGATTCGAATCTTTTAAACAGGTCTTACCATCATGGCCAGGTCTTTATAAGGACACTCAGGCTAGGTTTCACTCTTAAGATTCTTATTCAATATTTATATAGGCAGATCATTTAAAAAAAAAAAGGAATGATTTTGATTTATTTATTTCATATATAATTTATTTATGCACATAATGGCAAACATGAAATTTATAAACTTACATTCCATTAATTATCAAAATATTACATATCGCCCTAAACGGGACTTTTTAGACAACAAGTTACCCACGCAGGGGTCAAACAACAAACATCATAATAGTCCACGCAGGGACTTTAACAATTAACATAATAGTCCACGCAGGGACTTAAACAATAACATACCCTCGTAGGGGTTAACAGAATGATAGACCCACGCAGGGGTCAAAACAAACAAGCATACCCTCGCAGGGGTTTATATAGCAGGACAGGCCAACGCAGGGGCTCGAATGATACAAGGAAATCACAACAACAGTGGAAGGATTCAATGGTCCTTCTTGCCCTTCCCTTTTATTAGGCTTGTCAATCCTTGGAAGAAACTTTGTCTCTCCCTGCGGTCGCGGTGAAAGTCTCGTTCAACCTGATCCAGTCTCTGAAGAATTTCCTCACGCTCTGGTGGGGAGAACCTTGGCGGCTGTGATTGTGTCCGAATAATAGGTCTGGCCGGTATCTGGTACCCATGAGTTGGGTACCCAACTCCCCAAGGAGCGCCATAGGGTCCTTCTGGGTTAAAGGCATTGTAATTTGCCGCTACCATGTAGGGGTCGGCTTCACCGTAACCGTAGTTGGTGTGTGCTGGTTGTTCAAACGGGTTGTACGCCATAGAACCCGTGTATGCTGGAATCGGGTTGTCAAAACCCATCGGCGGTGGTTGCTGTGCAACTGGTTGCGAAGGCCCACCCATCTGTGGGTCTTCCTGGAGTGGCGGGTAGTGACTGCCACTTGATTGACGTGGGGAGCTAAAATGGAAATCCCCCGCTCGCGCAGACATACGTGCCCCCGTCCTCCTACGCCTCGACGGTTGTGGAGGCGCCGGCTGAACTGGTGGCGGTGGAGGCGGTGGCGTGACTGCCACGAATCGTGAATCCACAGAGGGATCCTGCTGCTGCTGCTGATGTGGCGACGAATGATGCGAGGGTGTGAAGTACCACTCGTGCTGAGTAAACCTCGCCTGAAAGCTGTCTGGACCACCGTAGGGTGATCCGTGAAAAGAAGAGCCATCCGAAATCTCAATGGGATGGTTCGGCGTACCACTGGCAGGTTCGACGGGATCCGTGTCCTCGTCCATATCCATAGCGTTGTCTCCCGAGAAGTGGTCCTCCGGTCCCAATGGGTTAAAACCCACCGGTTCTTGTACAAAATTTGCCGGGTTAAACCGGCCCCTAAAAACAGGTGTAGGGTCACCAAAGGAATTGTGCGATAAGGATCGCTGTAAAGGTATGTAGGAAGGTTGAGGGTTGTTGGGCTCATACTCCGGCTATGGCCCATAAGGGTTATGAACAAGAGGTGTTGAACTGTGCGAAACCGACCGTCTAGCCGGCTCGAAGAGGTTCCTCCGGTTCTGTCGAGGATCGTCACTCTCTGTGGTAAAAGGAGCTCGCATATGCGAAGGTCCTGCCTCGTTGTCATTGGGGGCGGTGATTGGCCCCTTCCCTCGTCCTCTTCTTCGGAAGAATCTTGGCGGCATTTTGTTAATCATGTCAATACAACATGAGATAACGACAAGAATATATATATAAAATAAAGGACAAAACAAAAACCAAACAAGGTAGAATTTGTCCTATGTTATATGTCTAGACTCGAAAGTTTTTGAAATGTGCAATTGTGTAACTGAGATTAAACAAAAAGGCTAGTGTTTAATTCACTCAGTGTTGGCTCTGATACCAACCTGTCACACCCCGGATTTCCACGTGTCACCGGTGGGCCCGGTGGGGAGTATCGTGACGTGGTTGGCAACATAATAGTCAAACAACACAATATTTAATATGCACAGCGGAAGCAAATTGTAAGATATAATTCAACCGAATATAATGTTGTAATATCAAGTATCACAATAGTCGATTGTTTATCCACAGACGGATCGAAAATAAATTGGAAACAATAGTTCAACAGACTTTAGGCATGTTAAGCTTGCGAGACTTCTATTGATGCTAAGGAGAAATCCCAGCCAATTACGCTTAGTACCTGCATTTAATCTTTTTGGGAAAATACGTCAGTTTACACTGGTAAATACAATCAACTGACTCATTTTAGAAAATGATTGAAAATTGATTTGGATGCACGTGGCATAAACATTTTATAACTTGGGAGAATTATTTAAATATATAATCTTGTGAACGAATTACATGTTCCTTATGCGTTCAGTAGCCCGGATCGTATCCGGGTTAAAGATCAATAGACACACCACATTATTCTTTTGTGCACTGACGGGTGTACGCCTACACCCCGCGCTTAAGTCGTGGCCATTTCGTAAAATGATGCCAAGGATATCCGGGACATGGTCATTAACCCCCCAAAGGATTTTAAGTAAACAAAACTGTTTAAACGGGCCGATCAAATTATTCAATTAACCACCTAACGATGGAATATTTGATACCCGACCAAGCGGTATTCTATATACCGTAACCCAAGCCCGTATAAGGAAAATAAGTTAAAAGTATTTACCTGAGCAATGTAATAATCACAATAAGCAAAATGCAAGTAGCTTTTACTGGTCCTCCTAATCTGGAACGAAGGTTTATAATAACCTATTAGAATCCTAACGGGTCTTTAGTTAAGCTTAAGCTTAGACCGGTTAGTTTCAAAGATACGGTTCGTACACACGATTAAGCGAAGACCGGATAGAATGTGATTTAGACCCGACAAGTTCAGAGACTTGTTTAATAGGGGTATTTCATACACATTCTGGATTTTGAGATAAAACCGATAAGGTTTGACCCGTTTCGGCTAATTTATGTAAACTAGTTACATAAACCGAACCGAACGCGTAATAAGCGTAACGGGTATTCATGAGAGTCATATACAGGTTTCCTAAGTTAATATGCTTCAAATATGTTGTGACATCAGTAAGATGTCTTTTATTATGCCCGAAACGAGTTTAAACACAAACTATGCCCCGTAGGGGTAGTTTGGTCATTTAAAAGGTTATAAAAGAGTCTAAGTATTTACCTGAGTTACAGGTCTGATATAATCAGCAAAAATACTTAGTTTACTAAGTTATAACAGTAGGGTAAAGTATATATGTAAAATTTATCAATTATAACCAAACTATGCACCGTAGGGGCATTTTGGTAATTTCACATAAGCCGTAAAGCTCAAAACTGAAGTCTGAGTTAAACAACTTTTGCTTACTGTTAAAATATTATAATTTACCTAAAATATCAGTAGGTATCAACCCGTGTATGTTTAAAATAGTTTTAGTACATACTATGCGTTAAAAACGCTTAATAAGGCGATTAGAAGCCATTTCCGGGTTTGATACATAAAGTTGATATTTTTATTATTCCAGAAGGCTTAAAATAATTTATTTATCATTAAGATCAGTAGCAAAAGGTTTGGAGTCGATTAGATATGTAAAACTCATTTTATGGCCCGTAAGGGCAAAACCGACAATTACCGGATTAAGCTTATGACTATAAGTTATGCTCAGCCTAAAATTAATTAAAAATCTTCAAAAATCCCAAAATAATATATTACATCAGTGGGTAAGAAGTTTGATATCAAAAAGTAGGCTTAACTAGGCTATACGCTAATTACGCCGTTTAATTAACATAAAGCTTCTTAATTACGCTAATGAGCATAACTCTCAATCTACACCTCAAACTGATGTCAAACTTTGCATACAAGTTTATATATCAGTAGCTAAGGTTTCTACACTTTTACATTTTCACAAATCACGTTTTAAGGTGAAAAGGGCATAATGGTCAACATTTGAGCAATTAACGGAATCATGCGTATTAATTGGTTAACTAATGAACCATGGTGTATAATCATAGAGGGTTATACTAGCATGTAACCTGGTCCAAATGAAGCTCTTAGGTATTTCTAAATCATACCAAAACGGTTCAGAACTGAAGTCAAAGCAAAAGTCAAAGCTTTGCGACTTTCGGTTCCGAACCGGGTCTAAACAGTAAATTGTCAGGTTGAACATGTTTAGACATGTTCTTACACTAATTACCAAGTTATATTAATGATCAAACAGGTTGTATGTGTCCTACATTGCTAATCATGCATAAATTAGAAATTAAGTATCTTGTTGACTTTTTAATGACAAGTTTGACCCGACATTTGACCTAGTTAGAGTGGGAATCAGGGGGAACCCTTTTAAGGGTTTATTACCCACATAATTACCAACTTATAACTACTTTTAATTTGACTAATCACTGGACCATTAGTGATTAATCTTGAAGTCAACCGTTAACTACGACGGTTTGACTTTTAAGCTATAACTAAGCAAAAACTTAACTAAGAAAGGTTAAGCCAACTTACAAGAGTCCTATGAACGACCAGAGATCACTTGAGAGAAGTCTTGAGCTCCAGAAGTGATCAGGAATGCAAGAATGAAGGTGTGAAGAATGTTTACAACTTCATGGCCTTATATAGTGATTTAATCACCACAAAATGTTGACACACAAGTCTACTACTGACCATAACTCATCCACAAGTGTCCCTAAGTGTCTAGGACTGTTTAGGGGTCGCCCACAATGTGAAAATATCTGTTAAAGATCGGTTATGCGTGTTTACAGGCTGCTGTCCCAATGTTTCTGTATCTGGGCGGTTAACGCGGCCCGCGTAAGATGTTGTTAGGTCTTACGCGGCCCGCTTGGGCCTTCTGATCTGATTCCACATTTTCAAGTTTCCACATATTTGTCCCTTGGCTCTTCGAAAGGGCAACCAAGCTTATTCTTTGCATTTTGACCCCTTCTTATTTACCTACAAGGGCTTTAAGACTTGTACCCACTTTGCCAAGTCCCTGGACACTTCTGGTTAACCCGAAAAGTCACAACTTTCAACGTTAACGCTTTAACCCCTTGAATACGAATTTGATCATAACTTCCTCATACGATAACAAAACTTTATGAAATTTATGTCGTGCATTCTAGTGAGCATAATTAACCGTTACAAAGCTTCGGGTTTGTCAAAAGGTCACTCAGAGGTATAACTTAAACATGTTGACACATTTAACCCCTGTAGTTTGTAATCTCTCACTTTTAGCTTCGCATGATCCATGATTTATTCGTTTGAAGGTATGAGCATCATTTAGGGTTAATGTACTATATATTTATTCACTGTTGACATTTAGAACTCGTATTTTCATATACTTTTCATGTTTGTCAACTTTAGTCCTTTCAGAACATTCTTTCACACGTTCAAACATATGACACGTGTCAACACATTATAGGACGTGAATTTTCGGGGTGTTACAGGTAAAAACTACCATAAAGCTTCAAAGGTTTGGTCAAGGTTTTTCCTTATAAGTAGTCTTTCCTTTTGTTCCCACACCAATGTGGGACAAAGTGTCCACCACATTTAAGACTTTCATTCACACACAACACACAAATTTCCA
>JARYGA010007557.1:0-33689 GCA_030545235.1 Helianthus tuberosus
TAACTATAGACTAGGTCGTTTCTAAGACATCGACCCGGACTAGGTCGAGTCTTGCCTAATTCCCTATAGTTATGGCTCTGATACCAATCTGTCACACCCCAACCGATGGCGGAATCATCGGGGCGTGGAACTGAGCGAAACAGATTGTCCAGAAGTTTCCATAACAACTATAATTACCAATTATTTAAAGCAACATGTCCCATACCATGTCATAAACGATATCATAATTATTACAGACAAGATCTAGTCAAATTGTTCTGTTCCGACAACTCAGATTTTTAAGTACAGACAATTTATTATTGTTCCAGGTCTTTCCTAGCCTCGATTTCATAGCAAGCAAAGCATCTAAACACCTTAAGCACCTATCACATACGTTAAAGTAAAAGTCAATACACATAGTGTAAAGGTGAGCATACAAGTTTAATAGATATAATAGAGTTCAAAATCGTTTACGCATAACCAGCACGTACACAGTGTAAAATGAGGCATGTTAGTTATCGACATGAACCTATCGATACCAATGACTGCGGGTTTACTGCCCAAGGCAGTTCGTGATACACACTCACCACTGTGAGCCATGTAACTAATTGTCCTTAACAACCCCTGAGTGAACAGGTGCTGAGTCCAAACTAATAGTACTACCGTTGCTAAGGCAGGTAGACAACATTCCATGTGTAAACATAACAAACAAGCATTCATTAAGTCACGTATAACGTGCAGTAACGGTTAGCATTAAAGTATTACGTAGTGTGTTCGAGGTGATTTAGCATAAGTAACGTATGTAACACCCTAAAGTGCGTAAAGCAAAAAGGGTTCGAGTATACTCACAGCGATTGATGGATTGAAGGGAGCGCTTAGAGCGGAAATTAGCCTGATCAGAACGATAGAATAACGATAAGTGGCGCATAAAACGCAACAAAGTTTCAGTGGTCAAACAGCAATCCGATCGGATGGTAATCCGATCGGGTAGCCGGTCGATCGGGTGACAATCCGCTCGGATGGTCATCCGATCGGGTGACCCTTCGAGTTGATTGTTACTTCGCTTGGGAAAGATGTGTTTGTGTATGATGGCTTGTCTTTTGAAGTTTTCATTGCAGCATTTTGAAAATAGAGAAGTATCTCTACCTTTCAGGTCGGTCGATCGAACGACAGTTCGATCGGACGACAAACCGATTGGTTGGACACTTTTAGTAAGAACAAGTTCACAGCAGTTTGTCACTCGATCGGATGGTAGTCCGATCGGGTGGCAACCCTTGTGCATTGAACATGTTGAAAATTGTTGAAGTGTTGAAGTCAGAACATCTCATGGTCGAGTGTTAATCCGATCGAGTGGTAATCCAATCGGACAGCATTCCGTTCAATGTTCGACCTCAAAAGTTTGAAAATAAAGTTGAGTGTGGGGCCAAGGTGTAAGCCGATCGGGTGGAAACCCGATCGGGTGACAATCTGATCGGACAACAGTCCGATCGGGCGGCACTCTGTCCTGGTCGGCCTGATCGTCTTACACTCGGTTGTTTTCGATGGGTTTTAGTTCTATCGAGACGGTATGACAACGTGCTAATTAACAGAACCTCATCTTGACACAAGTGACCCGATCGAACAGGAATCACCCAAGTCAACTAGTTAACCGGTTCAAGATGGTTGTTCTTGCTTAACCCGAAATCGGTTGTCTCATTGGTAGAACTCAGATCTTGAACAAACACATCACCAAGAAGGAGTAGAAGGTTAGAACAAGGTCTGATTCTATCGGTTTGAGTGCATTGAGTGTAAAAGAGTTGAAAGAAAGTTAGAAACCATCTTTCAATCCTTTTTCACCATGAATATGTTTAGATCTATGCAAGATCTTTGTTTATTTGTGTGGAAATCATTCAGATCTAAGTTGTTCTTGGCGGATTTAAAGTCAAAACATGATGTTCATAAGAACACCATGATGACATCATCCTAGAACACCTCAAATCTAGTGATTTCACGGTTAAAAGTTAAGATTCAAAAGATAGAAAGGTGTAGGAGTGCGTGCAGATCAAGAAAGTACAAGATTTAGATGGAAAACTTACAAGAATCGCGAGAAATCTGAAGAAAAGTAGGCAAGAAGCGCTGGTCAGACGAGAGGTGCAGAAAAGGTAAGTTTGTGATGTTGACAGGGGTATTTATAAGCTTTCCATAAAAGGAAAGGGGGAGGAGAGGGCTGGTTGATCGGGTGGTAACCCGATCGGGTGCCAGCCCGATCGAGTGGCACCTCGATCGGATGGCAGCCCGATCGGGTGGCAGCTCGATCGGCTGGCCACTCGATTGGAGGGCACGGCGTGATTGCGAGCGTTGCGATGCGATAGAGTTTCCTAGTCAAATTACTTTTAATCCCAACTACTATATCAACATACAATCATCATTATTTCACATTCGTTTAGCGTTTGCGATTCGATCACGATTGAGTTTCGATTGCGTTTCGATTAATCACACAACATAAACATAAATAAACATGCACAAGTAACACATAAGGTACACACACACATATAACAATATTCAGAACGCGTAATTCGAGTTGCGAGTACGATTGCGGTAAGCGATAAAGCGATCATACATGCGATAATCATTGAATAAACCTCGATTATTAATAAGTACTCCACATAATACAGCTTGATCGGCTGGCCACTCGATTTGCTATTTCGATTGCGATGCGATAGAGTTTCCTAGTCAAATTACTTTTAATCCCAACTACTATATCAACATACAATCATCCTTATTTCACATTCGTTTAGCGTTTGCGATTCGATCACGATTGAGTTTCGATTGCGTTTCGATTAATCACACAACATAAACATAAATAAACATGCACAAGTAACACATAAGGTACACACACACATATAACAATATTCAGAACGCGTAATTCGAGTTGCGAGTACAATTGCGGTAAGCGATAAAGCGATCATACATGCGATAATCATTGAATAAACCTCGATTATTAATAAGTACTCCACATAATACAACTAACGTAAAGCATAAAATAGATTATCTACAAGTCAAAGAAGTCAAAACAGTAATTGAGCAAGGAGTGACAGATCGCAATCAGCGATCTTGTCTACCTTTGACTTCAAACTTGACTTTGACTTTGACTTCGAGACACGGGGTGTTACATGTAGGGTAGAAATAGATGGAATAAGCTCAGGCAAGTTAAAGCTTAGTGTTTTTCTTTTCTTTGCAGGGTTTAGCTCATTACGATTCTTGCCATAACTATTAACCGATATAAACTATCGAGGTGTAGATCTTCACCCGACTTTGTTAACTCGGTCGTGATGGTGTCATAGATACAAGGACACCATGCTGTTCAAATACTCGATTGCCAAGCTCTACGGCTCAAGATGATAAACGATGAAGGATAATGATGTTTGTAATTTTGAATTTCTAAGTTATTTGTCTTCTCGTAAATTTATGTTCTCTTCTAGTTCTTTTTTAGGTAATCCATCTTAGGGACCACATGGACAAAGAACACAGGGTCATGGTGATGAGGAGTTGATCCAAGAACTGCTAGATTCTAATATGAACCAACTAAATAAGGGAAAACAAGGAAGAAATGACCCAAACTTTAAATAGTCATAGCCTGGGCTACGGTTAGAGTTATGGGGTCCACAAGCAGGTGACAAAAAGGTCTCAACGAGGCGGATCAAATGAAAAATGCCTCAGGCTGTTTGGCACTTTGACCACCTGTCATACCTAAATTTCATGATCTAATACCTCGACTTCGTCAATCAAGATTTCCTCCAAATTCTGCAATCTTTTGTACTTCCCTTTGTTAGCTTATAACACATAAATCTTTGATTAGCATAATTTACGCTTTTATATTTTGTATTAAATTGAATACTTCATTAAATTTGTAATCTCGAACATTTGGCAATCTTGCTAAATTTAGAAGCTCTCTGTAAAGGGCACATATTGTAGACTATTGGTTTAAGTATTCAAAACTTATTCATTTTCCTTTGAGAATTGTTTTCCCTGATTATTTTTATTTGCTTCCGCTCTGTGTCACATGATTTGCTCTCTATATATTCGTTTAAATTATCTTGCATGTGATGTGGCCGCAGTGGCGGAACTAGCCCATTAAATTAGGGGTATCCCAAAAAAAAAAATTTACCGTGCAATCATACAATATTAGAAAAACAACAATAAATAAATAAAGTAAAGCAAATACCAAATAGATTTGTGCCCTTCTTTTTTCATAGCTTGAAACTGCTCCATCACATCGTCTTCTTTTACCTTATGAAAAAAATCATTTTCAATCGCATAAACCATGGCATTGTTCAAATGGATTATTTTATTATTTGGGCTTAGTCACTTAAGGTTTTGGACTTAATGAATAATATCAAGTTTCATAATCTTCTCTTAGGGGTATCCTCGTATATGTTTAGGGGTATCTTATGTATAAAACCGAGAAAAATTACACTGCGAATGCTAATACGGGGTAGAGCCGTAGCCCGTGCTATGGCTAAGGGTACATTGGTTCCGCCCCTGATGTGGCCAGTCTAATCTTACGGACATTTAAATTTTTAAACCTTCGGAATCATCAGATTGATAATAGAGATACAAGGAGCCTCTTTAGAATGGCACGATTGGATCATCGAGCCATGTATAGCTTGTGGATCTCACATGTACTCATTGTTTCCTCTTCTTGCTTCTCACTCCAAGGAATGATGTTATTTAAGAGAGACACGCCCCGCTTGCGGTATGCGTATATAATGTATATATGTGTGGACCATCAGGGGGCAAAAGTGAAAGTGCACTAATTTTAATGTTATTTTACTAATTTCGTGAAAATAACGTTAAAAGCTGAGGATGGTTAATCATGCATCATGTGGTGGTGTTGATAGCTGAAAGACAAAAGGTACATGCACTATTCGGTCTTTGTCCCGATTGCTGAGTGTTATGTGTGACAACTCAAGTTTTCACAGGTCTTTCCCAAACACGTTACTTGTTTACAATCTTGTTTTTGTAATTTGTTTGTGTTACAACATGTGAATGATTGCTGCATGAGTTAAGTAGTGGTATGTGTGGTTGTTATTAAAACTTAGGATTAGTTATATTGCATGTTCTTTGCCAACCTCACTTCGACGAAACCTTACTCGACGAAACATTAGAGTTTCATCACCTTTGTTCGACGAAACATCAGAGTTTCGTCATCACCCTTGCACGACGAGAAATACTTTTTCGTCAATTGAACTGTTCGCCGTTTGGGCTATCGGCCCAAGTAAAGCTCAAATATGACTCAGTTATATGTTGCTTGTATCTCATATGTGTGCATCAGTTATCAATCAACAAAACCCTAATCTCTTTATCACCTATCCTCCCCTCCTTCAAGTGCAACGGCAGTTCCCTAGTTCGAAGCCTCCATCGGGAAGTCTCATCCAACTCATTCAAATCGATGTCGAAATCTCCTTCAATCGGTATGTTTCTCCATAACGTGATTCACCCTACTTGTTAACTGTGATTTTGTGTTAGCAATTATGATTGAACATGGTCGAACTGAAGTCTTATGATTTTGTGGATGGTTGTTGATTATTGAAATTAAGACATGAATTAGGGTATTGAACAAGTTATGTGAAATCAGATCGATGTTGTTATGCTTGTATATTTGTGTGATAGTATAATGGCAAGATGTGAAAGATTCATTACAATACTCGGATTGCTAGGTCTAAGTGTGTGGTTATTTATAATGGATCATAATGCTAGTAGACTAGAATTGCATGGTGGCGAGTGTTTATGTTATCTGGGTTGGATAGGAATGTTGAGGATGAAACTGTTAGCAAATAATTAGGGTTTGCAGGTGCACAACTACCTGATGTTACTTTCGACGAAACTTGGTATTTCGTCACACTCCTCAAACCGATGAAACAGAGTGTTCCGTCACACACCTTAAATCCGACGAAACATAGTGTTTCGCCATCACCTCTTTCGCCATGGCAAAGTCTTTCGTCGAAGGATCTTTCGCCGTAGAAGCAAACATGGGTCTTTCGCCGTAAAGGCAGATAGCCTGAGTAGTGAAACACTTAGGTGGTTAATGTTACTGTACACTAGTGTTTGTGAAACTCCGTTTGTAGAATGATGGCAATGTTAACCGGAAATGAGTGTCTTGACTTGACTGTTGTGAGAAGCCAAATTATCTGTAAAGCATTGTTATATGTCATGCACCTAGGATGTGGTCTTGTTTGTGATTTAATACTTATCATGTGACATACTGTGATCTTGCATGCAGATGCAATCTGTGATAATGCGTATTTTAACAATTATGAAACTGATGCTATTGGTAACTACTATTGAGAACGAGAACTTGTGTTATGTACGCGCATGAAATCTAAACGCTTGCTATGTGTTATGTGACGGTGGTATTACATGTGATTTGTTGATCTTGTTATTCGGATATGTGTCTGTGAAACTGATTGTTTTTGGTAACCACGGTAGGGTTTGGTTGACCAATTTGGAACGGGTAATGTAACTAATCATACCGAGAAAACCAAGGTGAGTTCACTGCTCTTTTTCCAAGCATGCGTCCCGGGGAGGGACATCTGGTAAACATTCCGGGGAGGAATGTCGGGTAATGGGTTTGACTAGAATGTTAAACCTGGGTTGTTGGTTAATACACGTCTATATCTATCACTCAAGTCCCTCCTACAGATTGTTGCTTGTAGGGCAACGGGGTATTAGTTAGTAGCGCTACTTAGGTTTGACACCCTCACACCGCACCGAGGAGGTCGGGAGTGAACTAATGACACCCATCTTGACCATTGCTTTGATAGAGGCATTGAGGTTTAGGGCAAATAATCTGGAGCCATCGGCGGTAAGCGTGTGATTAACAACATCGAATCTGTGAAACGTTTTAATCTGGTAACTGGTATCTAAACACGTTAACAAAACTTTGAACTCACCAGCGTCGTCTGACACACTTGTCTGCATGCTTGCAGGTCTATAGGTTTATATCATTAGGACTTGCTTTCTGGGATGCTGGAGTGGTCATGGGTCGAGATACATGGAATCGCAACACAAGCCTAATGGTTATGTACACATGGTTTATGAAACACTTAACAAATGAGTTATGCTTCCGCTGTATAAAATGAATTATATGTAACGTTTGTAACACATTATGTTAATGAATGAAAGTTTTATTTAAATATAATTATGAGTTCAATGTGATTGGTGGCTAGATCCTGGTACGTCACATTCCCTGCGGTGTTTTCGCAGGTGGTATTTTAGGGGTGTGATAGTTTGGTATCAGAGCCACTAGTTATAGTGAACTTGGTTTTAAAACGTTTTTATAAAACCAGACTATAACCAAACAGTTCTGAAAACAAGAATACGACCATGACACTCAGCTCCAGATTGCAAGGTTCGTCTCTCGTTTACTCATTGTACTGCATGACTAGTGAACACTTACATATGATATTGCATGTGATTGCACGTTTAGCACAACAGTATGGATTCATGTGTTAAGTGGTTGATAGTGTGGTGTTACCCTAGACATTCGTGACTCATGTTTTGAGATGTTCTTCCTTTGATATTTGAGTCTGAGGAACCATTTGACATGAGTTAGGATGAACTGAGATGAGCATGCAAATCGCAATATTATTGTGGGTGTGCACATAATAATAATGTGGGGTGCATGCGAGTCCCAGTGAGGCTTAACAAGTGAAAAAGGGGTTCCGTTCCGTTGTTTGGTCAATGTGAAACGTAACAAGTCTATAGGAGTCATAGAAGTGAAAGTCTCCTACTCGAATGTGACCTTTTCACCTCTCTCTGAATCCTTACGAATCTCGATGCTATCGAGTATCACTTGAGCACCCATCTGAACGCCTAGCGAACTGTGAAGAATGTTAGGTGCTTGTATGAACGTCCCTGAGTTGGATGTTGCAACATCAATGATTGGTCTATACCTCTCACACTCATCCTTGTTTGCTGGAACTCAATGTACTGACGCCTTAGATCCCGAAATGCGATCACTTCTGCAACACTCTAGCAGCATACCATGTATTACTCAATCGACATGCAAGATCGAAGGACAAGAAGATGAGCGTAGTACCTTGCCGACCTCAGTGTTAGGACGACCCTGGTTACCGGCAACGAACACCAACAAAGTGATTGCAATGGAATCTCTAACCCTAGTCATCGACTGATGGGAGTCAACCTTTACAAACCAATCGGGACATAAGCGATGACAATTGACTATAGAATGGAATGTGAAACTTCCCGCACAGTGAGTAGTGCCTTAGCACGTACCATGGAATGTGAAAAGATGGACCCTGTCGGTGAAAGATCGTAGAGCTCCATTTCAAACAACAGCATTAGAGGCGACAGTCACGACAACATCAAGGTACTTGTAAGGGTAACCAACAGTATGGAAGTGAAGGTGCCTACGACATGGAGTGACCGTTGTTAAATCAAAACGACAACAACCAAGGGAATGACGGCAGTACTGTAAATTCTCGTAACGAAAACAACACCGGAAATGAAGCTCATGAAAGGACATTTGGTATTGGCATAGGCTATGCCATGCATAATAGCAACACGATAGCTTGGATGGGTAGCTATTCGCTTCGTCTCTGATCTGTTTGCCCCTGATGCTTCTTGAAACCGAACCTGATGTGGAATCGGCTGATGGCAAGTCAAATGAAATCTCATATGTTAGTTGGGATGCAAACTCGACCTTGTGGGACAAGAGTTCGACATCGATCTTCCTTCTACTACCTTTGATGGTTATAATACAGTAGTTAGTATGGATTGGTTACCCAGAGATCGTGCAGATATACCAGTGAGGAGAGAATTTTGCGTGGAGAATCATTATTTGTTCTAAAGCGTCAGAGTGGTGCAAAGGTTAGCGCCATTTCAGCTATGAAGGCCAGAAGCGTCTACGGAGGGATTGCTCCGCTATATTAACAACCATTACTGATGTTAGGGCTAAGGAAACAGAGGATTGAGGATCCACCAATCGTTCGTGATTCCTTCAGTGTGCTACTCAAGGAACTTTCAGGTTTACTTCCACAACTGTTAGGCGAAAACTCAGTCTGATCTCACGCCAGAGGCAACCCTGATTACTCGCACTCTTACCGTCTTGCACCAGGAGGGTTGCAAGAAATGTCTAATCAACTACAGGAACTGTCGAACAGGAGTTTTGTCGGACCTAGCTTTTCGCTTTGGGGAGCTCCAGTTATATCCATGAAGATAAGTCTTTTCGTATGTGTACTGATCATCGAGAACTCAGAAAGGTGACAGTCAAGAACCGTTCACTTCGACCATGTAGTAACACCCTGTTGACCAATTGCGAGGGACAAGCTTCCATTCGAGGATTAATTAACGAAATGAGCTATTATCATATGGAAGTCCAAGGGAGGATGTTCCTGGAATGGCATATCGAACGCAATGCGGCCAGTGCGACTTGGAGTTAATCAACACACCAACAACTTTATGGACCACATGAATCGATCGTGTTTATTGATGACGTTTTGAATCATTACCAGGAGAAAGGAACAACATGGGCGGCATTTGTATCTTATTTTAGAGCTCCTGAGGGAGGAGCCACTTCGCGCGAAGTCTTGATTAAATGTAATCTCTGGATTCGAGAGGTACCTTTTGGTTATATAACCAACGAAGTGGGAATACACGTGGATCTCGCTAAGATCCATTTTGTTAGAAACTGATCGACACCAAAGATTCCTTCGGGGATACAGCAATTTCTTGGTTTCGCTTGATATTATCACAGATTCATCGAGGAACATTCGAAAATTGAGCCGCTGTAACCTCTTTAGCACAGCAGGGTGCTGTGTTCGTGGAAGACAAAACAGGAGGACGTCTTTTCAGCTTTCGAACCCCAACTCTGCAATGCTCTGAGCATCGTCTTTACCTGAGGGTACGGATGATCTAGTGGTATACCATGATGGTCGGAATCAGAGTCCCAGTTACACACCGATGCAACACGAGAAGGTGATGGTTTACGTTGTGGCATAACCAGAAGAATTGCACGACTCACAACCTGCAGTAGAAGTCATGGTCTTTGGATTTAAGTTGGAGGCATTACTTGGACGGTACCAGATGCACTGCTTAGACCAATCACAAGGGCCTCCCGTGTACTTTTGTTTCGGAAAAGCTAAATCAGTTAATGGCATCGCTGGATGGAATTTTGGACGGTTATAACTGTGAAACTTGAATGTACACGAGCTTTGCAGCTCACTATCGACTCTAACCTACCTGATCAGACTTACTCTGTCCAAACTAGAGAACTGAAGAGAGAGAATTTCCAAGTTGAACCCATGCGGGGCATGGGGAAGCAACCATGACAGGTCAAACGATATTCGCTACCTCATGGAACGAATGTGGATCTCAATATACAGTAACTGTAAGGAATTTGTGTTGAGCAAAGCACACCGGCCTTGATATTCTAGTCGTTTGGGTTTTGATGAGAGACATTAGGATTTATGAACCTTGTTCTGGTGATTGGCCATGAAGGCCCACCTAGCTAGGTATGTGAATGATGTTTTACTTATGTGGGAAAGTCAAGGTGATGTATCAGCAACCAGAAACACTCATATGGAAATGAGAACAGACTGCCATGGATTTTGTCACTGGGCTACCTAGGACTCGAAACGGATACAATATCACCTGGGTAATCGTTGATCGTCTCACGTAACCAGCACACTCTCTTGCAATCAAGGGAACTGTCGAGCCTACACAAGTTATGAATATTTTTCTGATAGAGGCGGCTTTTTAGGCACGAGGTGCCAACTCCTGTTACCTCTGATTTTGATCTATACCTGATTTATGACAGGCATTACACAACCCTCTTGGCTCACGTATAGACAGGAGCACTACTCATCATCATAGGACAAACGGTTAGAGTAAACGAACCATCCTGACATTTGAAGACATGTTGCGGGCATGTGTGTGATTGACTTAGTAACATTGGAAGGATACCTACCTCTAGTTGAATTTACTGCAACAACTACCATTCTAGTATTCAGACGGCTCTGTTTGAGACATTGCATGGACAGTAACGCTAATCTCCTTGTTGGGTTAAGGTGGGTAACAACTTAATCACAGATCCAGGATTTGTACTCGAATCACTTGGGAAGATTGTTTAGATTGGAAGTCGTTTGGCGGCAGCGCGTGACCATCAGGAAAACGGATAAGCTTAGGAAACACTGGGAGTCCGCTGCAGGCGAACGCGTCATGATCGAAGGTCTCACCCTGGGAGGGTGCGGGACACTATGGAAAACGTGGCAAGTTTAGTTTACGATGCGTTGGGGCATTTGGATTTCTGGATCGAATCGGTGACATGGCTCATAAACCTAAGTTACCCGATGGATTGGGAGTGGCATATGTCGCCCAGGGTAAGAACTCGGCAAGGGGAATTCACCGCGGAGCTAGCTTGGTCGGGTAGCAGCTCCCAGAGTGGGATCACTCCGGCGGTTGGGAGGACCGTGCACTATCCCCCCCTCCGTGCACTATCCCCCCCTGAGTTACCCGACGGATTGGGTAACGTTCACGGTGTCATTATGTCTCAAATCTATAGAAGCGTTTGTCCGAGGAAACATTTGTGATACCTTTTCATTAGACAAGTTGCAGTTGTCAAGGGGTCTATCGAAAACATGGACGAGGGAGTCCAGGTTCGTTAACACAGTCGAATTTCGTTGGAAACTCAAGACGTGGACCGGAGTTCACGTGGGAATGCAAAGATCAGACAAAGCTCTAGTATCCTTGATTGCTCAAATGGTTGAAGCAACTCCTGATATCACTAGCGAATTTCGGGACAAAATTCCCTTTCAAGTTGGGGATGATGTGGTACCCGAGGAAAAATCCACAGTCATCCTGATGTAACACCTTACTGTTTTGGGTTACTTATCAAATTTCGGGATGAAATTTCTTTCAAGTTGGGGATGATGTGACAACTCGAGTTTTCACAGGTCTTTCCCCGACACGTTACTTGTTTACAATCTTGTTTTCATAATTTGTTTGTGTTACAACATGTGAATGATTGCTGCATGAGTTAAGTAGTGGTATGTGTGGTTGTTATTAAAACTTAGGATTAGTTATATTGCATGTTCTTTGCCAACCTCACTTCGATGAAACCTTACTCGATGAAACATTAGAGTTTTGTCACCTTTGTTCGACGAAACATCGGAGTTTCGTCATCACCCTTGCACGATGAGAAATACTTTTTCCTCAATTGAACTGTTCGCCGTTTTGGCTATCGGCCCAAGTAAAGCCCAAATATGACTCAGTTATATGTTGCTTGTGTCTCATATGTGTGCGTCAGTTATCAATCAACAAAACCCTAATCTCGTTATCACCTCTCCTCCCCTCCTTCAAGTGCGACAGCAGTTCCCTAGTTTGAAGCCTCCATCGTGAAGTCTCATCCAACTCATTCAAATCGATGTCGAAATCTCCTTCAATCGGTATGTTTCTCCATAACGTGATTCACCCTACTTATTAACTGTGATTTTGTGTTAGCAATTATGATTGAACATGGTCGAACTGAAGTCTTATGATTTTGTAGATGGTTGTTGATTATTGAAATTAAGACATGAATTAGGGTGTTGAACAAGTTATGTGAAATCAGACTTGATGTTACTTCCGATGAAACTTGGTATTTCGTCACACTCCTCAAACCGACGAAATAGAGTGTTTCGTAACACACCTTAAATCCGACGAAACATAGTGTTTCGCCATCACCTATTTCGCCATGGCAAAGTCTTTCGTCGAAGGATCTTTCGCCTTAGAAGCAAACATGGGTCTTTCGCCGTAAAGGCAGATAGCCTGAGTAGTGAAACACTTAGGTGGTTTATGTTATTGTTATTGTACACTAGTGTTTGTGAAACTCCGTTTGTAGAATGATGGCAATGTTAACCGGAAATGAGTGTCTTGACTTGACTGTTGTGAGAAGCCAAATTATCTGTAAAGCATTGTTATATGTCATGCACCTAGGATGTGGTCTTGTTTGTGATTTAATACTTATCATGTGACATACTGTGATCTTTCATGCAGATGCAATATGTGATAATGCGTATTTTAACAATTATGAAACTGATGCTATTGGTAACTACTATTGAGAACGAGAACTTGTGTTATGTACGCGCATGAAATCTAAACGTTTGCTATGTGTTATGTGACGGTGGTATTACATGTGATTTGTTGATCTTGTTATTCGGATATGTGTCTGTGAAACTGATTGTTTTTGGTAACCACGGTAGGGTTTGGTTGACCAATTTGGAACGGGTAATGTAACTAATCATACCGAGAAAACCAAGGTGAGTTCACTGCTCTTTTTCCAAGCATGCGTCCCGGGGAGGGACATCTGGTAAACATTCCGGGGAGGAATGTCGGGTAATGGGTTTGACTAGAATGTTAAACCTGGGTTGTTGGTTAATACACGTCTATATCTATCACTCAAGTCCCTCCTACAGATTGTTGCTTGTAGGGCAACGGGGTATTAGTTAGTAGCGCTACTTAGGTTTGACACCCTCACACCGCACCGAGGAGGTCGGGAGTGAACTAATGACACCCATCTTGACCATTGCTTTGATAGAGGCATTGAGGTTTAGGGCAAATAATCTGGAGCCATCGGCGGTAAGCGTGTGATTAACAACATCGAATCTGTGAAACGTTTTAATCTGGTAACTGGTATCTAAACACGTTAACAAAACTTTGAACTCACCAGCGTCGTCTGACACACTTGTCTGCATGCTTGCAGGTCTATAGGTTTATATCATTGGGACTTGCTTTCTGGGATGCTGGAGTGGTCATGGGTCGAGATACATGGAATCGCAACACAAGCCTAATGGTTATGTACACATGGTTTATGAAACACTTAACAAATGAGTTATGCTTCCGCTGTATACAATGAATTATATGTAACGTTTAAAACACTTTATGTTAATGAATGAAAGTTTTATTTAAATATAATTATGAGTTCAATGTGATTGGTGGCTAGATCCTGGTACGTCACATGCCCCGCGGTGTTTCCGCAGGTCGTATTTTGGGGGTGTGACATTATGTGTCTTATGTCCAAGGCTTAATGCAAAAGCACTATCGAGCCGGGGGTCTCACTGGAAGCATCATCTCTATTCCTACGGGGTAGATGTAAGACTGTCTACATCTAACCTTCCTCAGACCCTACCTTTGCTTTGCTATTGGTGGGATTTAGAAGTATGATGATGATGTTATTTTAGAGAGACATCACTATTGTTAGGATGTTAATTAATGAATTGTCTTTTATCACATTTATTTATATACTCTTAAAACATAATGTCGGTGCACCACGGAAATTACTCTTTTGCCCTTCGTATAAATTTCAAAGAAGAAAGCATGTGGTACAATCACTCACTGACACGAATATTCATTCATTCATCATATGTAATTTAATTCCATCCAACGGCTCATATTCGCTCACATTCTCCAACAAAAAGCACCTTCCATCTTCCCCATCCATCATAATATCTACCAACCTAACGTTTCAAATACTTGCTCCTTTATTTCTACCATGCCCAGATTCGATTTCCAGTTGTAGTAGAATGTATCATCAATGTACTCCCACAATGTCGGTGCACCACGGAAATTACTCTTTTGCCCTTCGTATAAATTTCAAAGAAGAAAGCATGTGGTACAATCACTCAATGACACGAATGTTCATTCATGGGCTGATCGGTGGTTTTTCAGTCCATCTACGGTGGTGACAATTGAGGTTGACAATTCGGGCGATGTGACAACTCGTAGTTTAGAACCCGTCATTGCATCTTGATGTAACATACTTAAACGCTATGTGACTAATTGACTTGTTGGTTTGATGAATGATATAAGCGAAATTATGTGATTATGTGTTGTGCTTGTATGTATGCGTGTATTATATGACCCGAGGCACAAGGACCCGACTCGAGACCATGCGGTCTCGAGTGAACAGGAAACAGTTGGGCCGGTTGGGCCGTGCACCTCATTTAATCCATCCGAAACCCATTAGGGTGCATCAACTTGAAGCTAGTATATAACCTTGTTGTTAGCCAACATTACCATCTTTGGGCAACTTACACACACTCTCCTACACACACACTCCTACCTTCTCTCTTTCTAAAACCCTAAAGATCAAACATCACCTCTCCTCTCCTTCCCTCTCGGACCAAACCGGTGACAACAAGGGTTCTCGGATTAGCTTGTGCACACCAAGTGAAGCTTCCTCTTTCACTAATACTTCTCGAACCGGTTAGTGATTCATGATTTGGTGTTTTGTCAAATGATGTTTTGATTTATATGATTTATACATGGATTAGTAAACAATACATGATGAGTTAGTGTTCAAGTAATCGATTCATAAGTGTTTCATATTGTGTGTTTATATTTCGGTTGAGGATGATGTATGATGAAGATTATTTGATAATATGTTGCTTGTTGAGCTTTATGCATGATAAATACATCATTCTTGAATGAACGGTATTAAGATTGTTGGTAGATGATGATATAATGCCGGCTTGGTATAGATAAAATGCGATTGATCATGAGTATGAGTAATCGACTCTATATGGGTTAAATCCGAGTAGCTTGGTTATGTTTAAGAGGTTTATTGCTTATGAAGTAGGATTTGCATATGTGTATTAGATGATGTGCATGGTTAGAACATATGATAGGATAAGATGGTTTGATTTATCATATTTCAAAATATGGAAAACCCTAACATGATGAACAAGTTTGAAGGTTATTATGAATTTTTGAATATGATATGAACATGCTATGAACATTTGAAAAAAAAAATACTTGTTTGATCCATTTTAGTAAATTGTTAGACAAGAAAACATGTTTATATGGATAGTACATAAGGTTGCATGAAATGGAAATTCTATTGGTTAGTACACTTTGTAGAGTCAGCAGGTGCTGGGAGTCGAGACCTCTGGTTTCAACTCGAGACCATCTAGAAGCCAGCTCGAGATCAGCGGTTGCGAGTCGAGAACCTCTAGTCTCGACTCGAGACCACAGCTCCCTCACACAAAACAGCATGACTCGAGACCATGGTTGCGAGTCTTGTTGTGACTCGAGACATGACCCGAGACCTCCTTGTTGCGACTCGAGAGCTCCAGGACTTCAACCCGAGACCACGCCATCTCGACTCGAGATCCTTAGTCTCGACTCGAGACCGCATAAACGCACCTTCTGGTTGGACTTGCATACCGTTACAGGCCAAGTTATTGGGCCGGGCTTTTGGGTTTTGTTTATTTGCATGCATGATACTGTTTAACTCGTATGTATTGTTGAAAACCGCCATGCCATGAATAATACCTGCATGCAACTTGCTAGTATATGTGTAGAAAATGTATGTGCATCACTTGGTTGTATCTGACTTGCGTGGTAACCATACTAGGAAGTGGTTGACCACAACTAGCTTGATTGACTTTTCTGTGTATTTGCCGAGCAAATCAAGGTGAGTTCACACCCTCTACAAAGCATGGGATTCCCAGGGGTTTGGGAATGGGGTTAAGGAACATGGATTCCTCCTCCTTTCTTGGGTAGGACAGTATTGGTTCAGGAATATAATTCCTCGTCCTCATGGACAGATAACTCGTACTAGACCAAAACTCTATCACGAAGTCCCTCCTTTTTATATCGACATAATCGCCGGGCCAATGGCGAGCGGGTCATTAGTTAGATAGCGCTATTTAGGTCTGACAAACCTCACACCGTGCCGCAGAGGACGGGCGTGAACTAATGGATCTGGGCACGTCAATGATGATAGACATTGACAGTTCAGGGCACATAAACATGACTACAGTCAGCAGTCGATATGGTAACGAGTCTAGTGTATACATGGGGTAGCCCCCACGGCCGAAATGCCAGATAACTAACACGGGGTAGCCCCCACGGCTGTATCGCCAGAGTAAATGGGTAAACAAATCACGTTTTCAACTATGGGGTAACCCCCACGGCAGGATGCCAGTTAAAGGAAACTGTTTTTGGAACAACTTAAAATGAACACCCAATCGTGAACTCACTCAACTTGTTGTTGACTCGTTACTACATGCTTTGCAGGTCTTTAGGTACTTAGCTGGAGCTTGCATGGAGGAGGGTCGTTGTGGGACATGGACAGCCGTGTGCCATGTCAAACTTTGAAACAATTAAACTTATGTTTTGATTTTAAACGTTATGCTTCCGCTTGCAACTTAAACTATGTTTTGTTTGGACACCAATTGTATTGGTGGGATTTTATATATTACTTACATGCTTGTTCAATATGATTGGTGGCTGGATCCTGGTCAGTCACGCCTCCAAGCGGTAGTGTTCCGCAGGTGGATTTTGGGGGTGTGACAGATTAGTATCAGAGCCATTGGTTATAGTGAACTTGGTTTTAATAAAGAGGAAAACGTTTTTGTTAAAACCAGACTATAACCTGTACAGTGCTCAACGGTCCACAACGACGCTTCACTCCACATGCAAGGCTCAACGTCGTAGGTTATGTGATCTATGTATATATATATTGCCAACTTGTTAGTTACGTAGTACATTGCTCATGGTATGCTCGGTTAGTATAACTACTGTTGCTTGAACACGTGTGTGCTTACCCCCTTTTTGCCATCGCACTTTCGCGAACCTCTCTCACTCATGTTTCCCTCTTATATGAAGATCATGAGTGGACGCGTTAACATGACTCAAGCCCAGTTGACGGCTCTAATTAACGAACGAGTTGCTGCGGCACTTGCAGCTGCACACGCAGGAGGTATATCCTGCAGTCCGAACTCATTCTAGGATCCTTAGATCCTACTCTCGTGAACCAACATTTGTGTTAAACTCTGTCTTTTCTTTCACCCACAATAGGTCAACATGCTCAGCCACCTGTGTGCACTTTTAAAACTTTTATGGACTGCCGACCCACTACTTTTAGCGGCACTGAAGGAGCTGTAGGCCTCCTCCACTGGTTTGAGAAGCTCGAGTCAGTCTTCGAAATGTGTGAATGCCCTGAGGCGCGCAGGGTGAAGTATGCTACCGGTACTCTCGAGGGTTTAGCCCTCATCTGGTGGAACGCTCAGGTTCAAATGCTGGGGTTGGTTGCTGCCAACGCCACCCCATGGGAAACTTTTAAGGAGATGATCAAGGAGGAGTACTGCAGTCGTGATGACATTCATAAGCTGGAAGTCGAGTTCTACAGCCTCAAGATGACGGGGTCAGAAATTGAGGCGTACACTAAGAGATCGAATGAGCTTGCCTTACTGTGTCCTACTATGGTGGACCCTCCAATTAAGCGAATTGAACTCTTTCTCAAGGGCTTGGTGCCAGAGATCCAAAGTCATGTGACTTCAGCAAACCTTGCCACTATTCAGCAGGTGGTTCAGTTGGCTCATCGTCTTACTGATCAGGCGGTGGAGCAGAACAGGTTACCCAAGCGTATAAGCGCTACAGCTACTTCGGATGCTCCTAGTGACAACAAGAGGAAATGGGATGGAGCTTCAAGCAAGGGTTCGACTTCTATTCAGTCTCAGTCTCAGCAGAGAAAGACTGATGACTACAAGAGCCCCAGTCAGCAATCATCTGGTGGTCAAAGTCATGGAGGGTACAAGGGGAATCACCCAAAATGCAATCGCTGCAACCTGCACCACAGCGGGCCGTGCACCAGGGGAAACTGTCATCGGTGCAACAAGCCAGGTCACGCCGCCAAAGATTGCAGAAGCTTGTACCCCGCAAACCAGAATCGTCAACAACAGGCCCCACAGAACCAGCGGCAGCAGCAGGGTAACAACAAAGGGTGCTTTCAGTGTGGAGCTGAAGGCCACTTCAAGAAAGATTATCCCCAATTGAACAGGAACCAGAACAACAACAACAACAACAATAATCAGGGGAATGGTAACAATGGGAACAACAACAATGGAGCCAGGGGGCGGGCGTTCGTGATTGGCCAAGGCGAAGCAAGGAACGACCCCAATGTTGTGGCGGGTAAGTTCCTTCTCGACGACTTTTATGTTACAGTTTTATTCGATTCAGGTGCCGATACTAGTTACGTGTCACTAGAAGTTAGTCAAATGCTTAAGCGTATTCCAACATCTTTGAACAACAAGCACACTGTAGAGCTAGCAAACGGTAAGAGTTTAGAAGCCACACACGTAGTCAAGGGTTGTAAACTTGTTCTTGCTAACCAGACCTTCTCTATCGACCTCATTCCTATCGTCTTGGGTAGTTTCGACATTGTCATTGGAATGGATTGGTTGTCCCAACACCGAGCATAGATTCTTTGCAACGAGAAGATTGTTCGTATTCCTGGTTCCAGTGGTGAACCTCTCATGATTCGTGGCGACAGGAAGGGCGCTGTTGAGAACGTCATCTCTTTTCTTAAGGCCCAGAAGTGCTTGCGAAAGGGCCACACTGCCATTTTGGCTCTCGTTACTGACACCTCGGAGAAAGAGAAGAAGATAGAAGATTTTCCAGTTGTACGCGACTATCCGGAGGTATTTCCTGAGGAATTACCTGGCCTTCCGCCTCATCGCCAAGTCGAATTTCAGATTGAACTAGCTCCTGGAGCTGCGCCTATAGCTCGTGCACCTTATCGTTTAGCTCCATCAGAGTTGGAAGAACTCTCTACGCAACTACAAGAGCTCTTGGGTAAAGGTTTCATTCGTCCCGGCTCATCGCCCTGGGGAGCTCCAGTACTATTTGTGAAGAAGAAGGACGGTACCTTCAGAATGTGCATCGACTACCGGGAACTCAACAAGGTGACGGTGAAGAATCGTTATCCTCTACCACGTATCGACGACTTGTTTGACCAACTGCAAGGGTCAAGCTACTATTCAAAGATTGATCTGAGATCGGGATATCACCAGTTGAGAGTCCGAGAAGAGGACGTCTCCAAAACAGCTTTTAGAACGCGTTACGGACACTATGAGTTTTTGGTCATGCCTTTTGGGCTGACAAACGCACCTACGGTTTTCATGGACTTGATGAATCGAGTGTGCAAGCCTTACCTGGACAAGTTCGTTATAGTCTTCATCGACGACATCCTGATCTATTCTAAGAGTCAGGAGGAACACGAGCAGCATCTACGACTTATTTTGGAACTCCTTCGAACAGAACAGCTTTATGCGAAGTTCTCGAAATGCGACTTCTGGCTTCGTGAGGTCCATTTCTTAGGCCATGTGGTAAACAAGGATGGGATTCACGTTGATCCATCCAAGGTGGACTCGATTAAGAACTGGCCTGCACCTCGTACACCAAAGGAAATTCGCCAATTCTTGGGGCTGGCAGGTTACTACAGGAGATTCATAAAGGATTTTTCTAAGATTGCACAGCCTCTCACCTCACTAACGCAGAAGGGCGTTGTTTATCGCTGGGGAAATACACAGGAATCGGCATTTCAGCATTTAAAGGATAGACTTTGCAGCGCACCTATCCTCTCATTGCCAGAGGGCACAGACGACTTTGTGGTTTACTGTGACGCATCAATTCAGGGCCTTGGTTGTGTGTTGATGCAACGAGATAAAGTTATAGCCTACGCCTCACGCCAACTCAAAATTCATGAAAGAAACTACACTACGCATGACTTAGAGCTGGGAGCGGTTGTTTTCGCACTTAAGTTATGGTGACATTACCTGTACGGTACCAAGTGCGCCATCTACACCGACCACAGGAGCCTCGAGCATATCTTCAAGCAGAAGGAACTGAATATGCGACAACGACGATGGGTCGAGCTACTGAATGACTACGAGTGCTCAATCAGGTATCACCCGGGCAAGGCCAATGTTGTGGCTGACGCCCTCAGTCGAAAGGACACCGCGCCTAAGCGCGTGTGAGCGTTACAACTCACCATACATTCTTGTCTTCCTTCCCAAATACGAGCTGCTCAGGTAGAAGCGTTGAAACCGGAGAACGTCAGAGCTGAAGCCCTACGCGGCTTAAGGCAACGCTTAGAACAGAAGGAAGACGGTGCTTACTACGTAACGGGATGCATTTGGATCCCACTCTATGGCAACCTACGAGAGCTTGTGATGGATGAAGCGCACAAGTCTCGCTACTCGGTACACCCTGGTTTGGATAAAATGTACCACGATATCAAAACTACGTATTGGTGGCCTAGCATAAAGGCCCACATAGCAACTTACGTCAGCAAGTGTTTGACTTGTGCAAGGGTCAAGACTGAATACCAGAAACCCTCAGGCCTACTCCAGCAACCAGAGATACCACAATGGAAATGGGAGCAAATTTCCATGGATTTCGTTACTGGCCTGCCTAGATCTCAGCGCGGAAACGATACTATTTGGGTGATCGTGGATCGACTCACAAAGTCCGCACATTTCTTGGCGATCAAGGAGACGGATAAGTTCTCCACTCTAGCAGAAGTATATCTCAAGGAAGTTGTCTCGAGGCACTGGGTGCCCATCTCTATCATCTCGGATCGAGATGCGCGTTTTACTTCAGAGCTGTGGCAGGCGATGCACAAATCCTTTGGCTCACGATTGGACATGAGCACAGCGTATCACCCTTAGACGGACGGACAGTCCGAGCGCACTATTCAAACCTTAGAAGACATGCTTCGTGCATGTGTAATCGACTTTGGCAGCAGCTGGGAAAAGCATCTGCCACTTGTGGAATTCTCGTACAATAACAGCTACCACACCAGCATTAAAGCTGCTCCGTTTGAGGCATTGTACGGACGTAAATGTCGGTCACCTCTTTGTTGGGCAGAGGTGGGAGATAGTCAGATCACTGGTCCAGAACACGTGGTAGACACAACTGAACAAATTGCTCAAATACGAAGACGCATGGCGGCAGCTCGTGACCGTCAGAAAGTCTACGCCGATAAGGGCAGGAAACCACTAGAGCTCCAGGTTGGGGAGCGAGTATTACTCAAAGTTTCACCCTGGAAGGGTGTGGTTCGTTTTGGTAAACGAGGCAAACTTAACCCACGATACGTCGGACCTTTCAAAATCATCGAGAAAATAGGTAGGGTGGCCTACAGACTGAACTTACCAGCAGAACTCAGTGCAGTTCACAACGTTTTCCATGTGTCGAATCTGAAGAAGTGTCTGTCAGATGAGACCCACATAGTTCCTCTGAAGGAACTCACTATCGACGAGCAGTTACGATTCGTCGAGGAACCAGTTGAAATCACGGACCGGGATGTTAAGGTCCTCAAGAGCACTAGGATACCTCTCGTTCGAGTCCGTTGGAACTCACGTCGCGGCCCAGAGTTCACCTGGGAACGCGAAGATCGGATGAAACAAAAGTATCCCCAACTGTTCGCAAACGGTACAACCACTACTGAGGCCGAAGCTATGGAATTTCGGGACGAAATTCCAGAACAACGGGGGGAGGATGTGACACCCCAGGAAAACCAGTAAAAACCATACAACATAACTAGCTTCCTCAGTGAGTGCTTACCAAATTTCGGGACGAAATTTCTTTCAACTTGGGGATAATGTGACAACTCGTAGTTTAGAACCCGTCATTGCATCTTGATGTAACATACTTAAACGCTATGTGACTAATTGACTTGTTGGTTTGATGAATGATATAAGAGAAATTATGTGATTATGTGTTGTGCTTGTATGTATGCGTGTATTATATGACCCGAGGCACAAGGACCCAACTCGAGACCATGCGGTCTCGAGTGAACAGGAAACAGTTGGGCCGGTTGGGCCGTGCACCTCATTTAATCCATCCGAAACCCATTAGGGTGCATCAACTTGAAGCTAGTATATAACCTTGTTGTTAGCCAACATTACCATCTTTGGGCAACTTACACACACTCTCCTACACACACACTCCTACCTTCTCTCTCTCTAAAACCCTAAAGATCAAACATCACCTCTCCTCTCCTTCCCTCTCGGACCAAACCGGTGACAACAAGGGTTCTCGGATTAGCTTGTGCACACCAAGTGAAGCTTCCTCCTTCACTAATACTTCTCGAACCGGTTAGTGATTCATGATTTGGTGTTTTGTCAAATGATGTTTTGATTTATATGATTTATACATGGATTTGTAAACAATACATGATGAGTTAGTGTTCAAGTAATCGATTCATAAGTGTTTCATATTGTGTGTTTATATTTCGGTTGAGGATGATGTATGCTGAAGATTATTTGATAATATGTTGCTTGTTGAGCTTTATGCATGATAAATACATCATTCTTGAATGAACGGTATTAAGATTGTTGGTAGATGATGATATAATGCCGGCTTGGTATAGATAAAATGCGATTGATCATGAGTATGAGTAATCGGCTCTATATGGGTTAAATCCGAGTAGCTTGGTTATGTTTAAGAGGTTTATTGCTTATGAAGTAGGATTTGCATATGTGTATTAGATGATGTGCATGGTTAGAACATATGATAGGATAAGATGGTTTGATTTATCATATTTCAAAATATGGAAAACCCTAACATGATGAACAAGTTTGAAGGTTATTATGAATTTTTGAATATGATATGAACATGCTATGAACATTTGAAAAAAAATACTTGTTTGATCCATTTTAGTAAATTGTTAGACAAGAAAACATGTTTATATGGATAGTACATAAGGTTGCATGAAATGGAAATTCTATTGGTTAGTACAGTTTGTAGAGTCAGCAGGTGCTGGGAGTCGAGACCTCTGGTTTCAACTCGAGACCATCTAGAAGCCAGCTCGAGATCAGCGGTTGCGAGTCGAGAACCTCTAGTCTCGACTCGAGACCACAGCTCCCTCACACAAAACAGCATGACTCGAGACCATGGTTGCGAGTCTTGTTGCGACTCGAGACATGGCCCGAGACCTCCTTGTTGCGACTCGAGAGCTCCAGGACTTCAACCCGAGACCACGCCATCTCGACTCGAGATCCTTAGTCTCGACTCGAGACCGCATAAACGCACCTTCTGGTTGGACTTGCATACCGTTACAGGCCAAGTTATTGGGCCGGGCTTTTGGGTTTTGTTTATTTGCATGCATGATACTGTTTAACTCGTATGTATTGTTGAAAACCGCCATGCCATGAATAATACCTGCATGCAACTTGCTAGTATACGTGTAGAAAATGTATGTGCATCACTTGGTTGTATCTGACTTGCGTGGTAACCATACTAGGAAGTGGTTGACCACAACTAGCTTGATTGACTTTTCTGTGTATCTGCCGAGCAAATCAAGGTGAGTTCACACCCTCTACAAAGCATGGGATTCCCAGGGGTTTGGGAATGGGGTTAAGGAACATGGATTCCTCGTCCTTTCTTGGGTAGGACAGTATTGGTTCAGGAATATAATTCCTCGTCCTCATGGACAGATAACTCGTAATAGACCAAAACTCTATCACGAAGTCCCTCCTTTTTATATCGACATAATCGCCGGGCCAATGGCGAGCGGGTCATTAGTTAGATAGCGCTATTTAGGTCTGACAAACCTCACACCGTGCCGGAGAGGACGGGCGTGAACTAATGGATCTGGGCACGTCAATGATAATAGACATTGACAGTTCAGGGCACATAAACATGACTACAGTCAGCAGTCGATATGGTAACGAGTCTAGTGTATACATGGGGTAGCCCCCATGGCCGAAATGCCAGATAACTAACACGGGGTAGCCCCCACGGCTGTATCGCCAGAGTAAATGGGTAAACAAATCACGTTTTCAACTATGGGGTAACCCCCACGGCAGGACGCCAGTTAAAGGAAACTGTTTTTGGAACAACTTAAAATGAACACCCAACCGTGAACTCACTCAACTTGTTGTTGACTCGTTACTACATGCTTTGCAGGTCTTTAGGTACTTAGCTGGAGCTTGCATGGAAGAGGGTCGTTGTGGGACATGGACAGCCGTGTGCCATGTCAAACTTTGAAACAATTAAACTTATGTTTTGATTTTAAACGTTATGCTTCCGCTTGCAACTTAAACTATGTTTTGTTTGGACACCAATTGTATTAGTGGGATTTTATATATTACTTACATGCTTGTTCAATATGATTGGTGGCTGGATCCTGGTCAGTCACGCCTCCAAGCGGTAGTGTTCCGCAGGTGGATTTTGGGGGTGTGACAGGCGACAGGTCAAAAGAGGTGATCTAGGACTTTTACCATCTGCGACAAAAAACATTCTGACCAAGGGCCGGAGAGAGAGAGAGTGCAAAGGTGACAGGGGTGGGAAGAAGCCGGAGGGCTGACCGACAACAATGGAGAGCGAGGGAGAGGCCTAGGTGGTTGGGTTGTGGTGGAAATGGCATTGGCGGTAGAAGGATGCAAGGGTCTTACCGAAGAAACAGATACCGGCTACATGGATCTTGCCGGAGAAACCCCCTCTCTCACTTTCTTTCTCCAAGTTGAAAATCACTTCCGTGTAAACTGGGGCTCAAGAAGATTTTTATTTGTTTAAATAATTAGGGTTTTCATTCATAAGTAGCTGTACTCAAGTTATAGGCAGCCACATATAGAGCCAGCTCACAGGTGGTGATATTAATTTGAATGAAACTATGGGCTATCATATTAGTTGTGTAAAGATTAGCATATAATAGATTAAATGATGTTGATATTATTACTTTATATGTCTTAAAATGCATGGTTGGTGAATTTTTACTATGCCTTTTCACATGTTCATGTTTCTTTATAGTTATTAACTTCCCACTACGAAATAGGTTTGCTAAAATATTCTACGTTTTCATTCGATGACGATGTGATTTTTTTAAGTAAAGAGTAAGGTCAAACATACAATATAAATACGAGTGACTTTAAGTTTCGACGCCGCCGCAACGCGCGGCGGGTCAAAATCCTAGTTTATATGATGATCAAACGTGATCACTTTGATTAAAGGTAGCATTTGTATTAGACAAAAAAAATTTACAATCCTGAAATTACACTTACAATAGTAGTAACTTTACCTTGCTATAACATCCATATTCTTGAAAAATAATGATTAATTTAGACATGATATATGTACATTTAGAACAAGTTAGAACTGGTGTGTGTTTCATAAAATTATCACTTTTACTCAATTTACAGTAAGAAATCATTATCTTTGCTAGACATGACACATATCTGTACATTTGGTACTCATGAGTCATATGTGCGCTTCATATAAGTATCATTTTTACTAAATTTACAGTAAGAAATCATTATATTTGCTAGACATGACACATATTTCTTCATCATTTTTGCTAGACATGACACATATCAACGAGAATAATCACATTGTAATAATTGATATGCATTGTTTCAGAGCATCGGAGCTTCAAGTAAGGTGTACCGGCAAATACAATGTGGGTTTTTTTAAGACCGGCATAAGTGTAAGTCTGCGATTTTGTGTGAAATTGAGTTGGCAGGACAACCTTAGCTCTTCCAATACTTTTGCAAAGAGGTTGGTGGTCTAACCGTTTATCAACAACCTAAGGCCACTAGGGGTGGCAACAAGTTCAACGCGTGATAGCCTTTTTAACGCGTGATAGACTTATCATTCCCACCGCCACCAAAACTTCAACGAGTGATACGACCATTTCCGTGATAATTTCAACGCGTTATGGGGTTAGCGTGATAAATGGATGTGAGGGGGTGTGGGGATTTATTGTTGGGTGTTGTGAGTGATGACCATTGCTACCAAAAAAGGTTGTGAGTGATGGAAAAATAGTTGATGACATGGCGGAACTTGATTAGGTGCTTGTGAGTGATGGAATTCTATCACTAGTGACCACCCCCACCCCCTAAGATGAACGTAATAAACAATTAAGGGATGTTGACTCGCATATGGCCCGATACCCATTTTGACAATCATGTCGTGTTTAAATTCCATACTGGTTTAATGTTATGTTAGAATTAAGCACGTTCACTCCTTTTGTTTAGCAACATTTTTTTTACATCTAATATCAACTAACATTGTATTTGTAAGGATTTAAACGCACAATATTTTTGTAGAGGACAAACACTATACCACTAAAACGCTACATTATGACTCATGAGTAAACACTTCTAGTCCTAATCACTTAATATTCTCCATTCCTCAAACCAAGCCCATACCTATAAACCCTTGGGTAGAGATGAACAAAACAATTTTTTTCCTGAACCCAAACCCGTTTTGATTTTGACCGGTTCCAAGTCAAACCAGTTTCCGTTTGAAACCGGTGCGGTTTTGCCCTTGTCTGGTCGGTTTCAAACACCGGTTTCATTTTGTAAACCGGTTCTTGCGCGCACTTTTTTTAATTGTTTTGGCGACAAAAAAGTTTTTAAGAAAACATAAATTACAAAAAAAAAAAAAAAGAATTATAATTTTTGAACTATTTTATGATTAAAAAAATAACCCGGTTTTTATAACAATTTTTTAACAAGTTCAATAAAATAACATTAATAAATGGACTATTTTTTCTTACCAGTTTGGACCTGGTTTTTATAAAATCGTACGGAATCGGTTCCAATCCGGTTTCGGTTTTTGTCGGTTTTGCCAAACCGGTTTCTTTTATATACTTATGAATTATTTCTTAATCTTCATTCATTAATAAATTTATAGATTGTCACTAGCGTATTTTTTCTGTGAACTTAGTGATATTTGAAAGTTGTTTTAAGTCACGACTAACGCATTTGTTAGCTGAAGCTTCAGCCTCGAGTCTTTCAATGAAAGAGCTTGACAAAGGAAATTGCTCTTTTCACTCACACAACATTGCTGGATGGGACTTTCACTTCTTTAACGCAAACATAAATCATACCACGTATATTTTGGGGCTGGGCGGTGCTGTTTGTTTAGGGAAATTTGTGTATTAGCTCATTAACAAGTCAATTGTATGACGTATAACAACGTATGTTTTATTGTAATTCAATCCGCCGATACACATCTATAAATACATATCTATCTTTGTGAATATCACGGAGGACTGGTATAAGCTTTAAAATGTATGATTGAAATTATGAAGCATAAAGAACGTTAATTTGCATACATGTTTTGTCATGAAGCATGGATTTATGTATTTGTATTCATGTTCTAAGCCTCTCATACTAGTATGAATGAATGATGAATCTTATTGTTTGTTTATTATATCACACTGTTGATATTTACAATGCCAATATATATGCTTTGTCAATTGTCATGAAGCATGGATTTATACATTTGTATTCATATATTTTAAATTGGGTCTCTCAATTTTTTTAAAAAAGCTTATTGCTTGGTAATGGTTGGCTTCTGGACTGTTGCTAGTTTTATTGGTTCTGCTTCTGGGCTTTTTGTCATTTTCGTTGGGTTTGTTGGGCTCCAAGTTGGAGCATAATAAACTTAAAATTCATCTTCCGGCATAAAGCAATGAAACCGGCTTTAGTTTGATTCTTTTTGGATTCTTCATTCAACTTTTTCTTTTTCTTTCTCTTGACTAAACGATAATAATAATAATAATAATAATAATAATAATAATAATAATAATAATAATAATAATAATAATAATAATAATAATAATGTAGCATCAAACCGCACATCACTTAATCCAAGTAATAATAAAACTAATGCCGACGGTACTTAGTGATACAAGGCGTTTAACTCAACAAATTGATGGGTTTAAGCCGTACAAAGTGAACAATATAGATGGATTTTAAGAGTAGGTTTTAGAGAGGACGTGTTTATCATTCAAAATTGATATCTAACAAAGCTAATAATATGTTAGTTTTCATATTGCGTTAAACTAGCGGGATTCCCAAGCATTCTTTTCTTATCGGTTTGGCTCGTTATACTACCATTACATCATGTTTTTTACATCAATTAAAAAAAAACAAATATTGGTAATAGTTTTGATAATACCTGATACCAGTACTGATGTCGGTATAGTCGTGCACCTAGGGGTGTTCTTCGGGTTTTTTAATCAGGTTTCGGGGTTTTCGGGTCGGGTATTCAAAGCTAAATATTTAACCCGATAACCGAACCATTCTAGGTTCGGGTTCTTCGGTGTTCGGGTTAAATGGTTCAGGTTTAGAACGAGTCGGGTTAGATCGGGTTTCAGGTAAGAAAATAAACTAGTTTAACAATATAACCAAAAAATCATCAAAACTAAACCCTTTTTTATTTTCCAAGTTTTTACAATGCGTAAATTTAAATATATTATTATTATCATTTACATAATATAAATTTGCAACATGTTTATGTATAGAGAGGTTGTACCCAAGGTTTAGGGGAGTTTTCAAAAATAAAATTGATATTACACTTTTAACCCAAAACTTTTTGGTTTTTTACTTTTAATCATAAAGTTTTCATCTTTTACAATTTAGCTTCACAATTTTTTACTTTCAACTTTGTTCTCCTACTTTTCATATTTCGCAAATTTTTCGTTTTACATTGCTCTAAATTTTGCGAGTTAACACGGTGCAACATGCATATTATGTCAAACGTTTTTACGTTTCGTTCTAAATTTTGCGATTTAACATGACGCAATGTGCGTATGTGGTTCAACATTTTTACGTCATCTATTTTTTTCTGTTTGACAGATTCGTCATAATGCGCGGGTCCTAAATCGACTTAGTTATTATTTTCTATGTTTTATGTTTCGGTCTAATTTTTCGCATTAACACGCCACAACTTCATTGTTGGGGTCGTTGTCGGTAGTGTGACATTAATGCTATTTGACACGGTTTTACTCCCCTACCGCAACGCGAAGGACTTAATTCTAGTTATTATTATTATTTAATTAATCTAAATATTAATAAAACTCCAATTAATGTCACATGACAATCTCTCATTCAACCTCACTATTTTGCTTTTAATGTATTTAAAAATAATTTTGTTATCATTATCCTTATTATTATTCACTATAAGTTATCTCAATTTTAATTTTTATGACATCTCCGTCTAGTTTTATCTAATATTATATATTAAAACATCTTCCTAATATTATAAAATGATATTAGGAAATTATGGTTTATTTAACCTTGAATCCCTCGCACAATGCGGCAAGAATTCAGCTTCGATCGGTATCAGTTTGATTCGTTACGATACCGTCATTCGGTATAGCAAGCTAAAGATAAAACAAATGGAATAAAATCCTAAAACATTACTATAAAAATCTTGTGATAACTTAAAAAAAAATTATACTATTCTTTGCACAAAAAACAAAACATGATATCAAAGTGAAACTTATTAATCGAATATGTGCCCGAGCTAATATTAAGATCTAGGCGTACTAGCAGATTTATCATGTGCAGCTTTTCATTTCAAATTATTCATAATTCAAGTTGTCTAAATTGTAAGTTTTAACTTATGTATATATTGATAAAAAAAAACAATAATTATCTATGATATATTAGAATCTTAAATTGTGTTAATTTATTTTCATTTTTCAAATTTCAAAGAAATTGTCTTAAGCAATTTTTTATGGTATTTATCATCTTTATTTACGTTACATATTCTTTTTATTCAATCCGTGTAACACACGAGATCCACAACCTAGTTATTAATAAAATAGAATTGAAGTTAACCCGTGTATACTAAATGATTAAACCTCACATCCAAACTCAAATTCAAATCAATATAGTTTTAGGAAAACAATATTCAAACAAATTTTATAAAACCGACCTAATTTATCTCCAAACAAAATCCCTCAAATTCTCACATTAGGAAACTTCTTCAATATAAAACCCAAAAAAAGAAAAAAAAATCCAATAAAAATAATAATTTCCGCGGCAAATCCCCATCTGTTACTCTTAACTCCCGGGTAAATAAACCACCACCAACCCACATTCACCCAAATCATCCATCATCCACCACCACCATGAACCCCAATGCCAATCAATCATCTTCTCCGCCCTCTCAATCCACCCCCTCAACCCCCAAATCACCACCCCACCCCACCACCCCATCCCCATCCCCATACTACCGCCCCTCCCCTTCTCGCCCCATCTACAGCGACCGCTTCATCCCCTGCCGATCCTCCTCCAATTTCGCCCTCTTCGACATCTCCCTTCCCCCACCGCCGACGCCGCCCTCCGACGCCGCCCGCGCCGACGATACTTCCTCCTCCTCCGCTGCCTACACTGCGCTTTTGAGAACCGCATTGTTCGGGTCGGATCTAGGGTTTTCTGGTGGTCCATCTACGCCTGATAAGAAGGGTTTTGTTTCGGTTAATAGTCCGGTTAACCGCAATATTTTTCGGTTTAAGAGTGAGACTCGACAGTCGTTGCATTCGTTGTCGCCGTTAGGGTTTGATGATCATTCCGTTAATGTTAGTCATAGCCCCGTTAAAGCTCCCAGAAAAGTTCCTAGATCTCCCTATAAGGTTGTTATTTTCGATAAATTTGTCGATTTTTGGTTATTCAGTTACTAATTTACTGATTATTGGTTAAATCTTATGTTTTATTTGATAAATTTGTCAATTTTCGGTTATTCTGTTACTAATTTACTGATTAATGGTTAGTTTTTATTTTTTATTTGATAAATTTGTCAATTTTCGGTTTTTCGGTTGACAGTTACTAATTTACTGATTAATGGTTAATTTTTATGTTTTATATATTGTGATAGGTTTTGGATGCACCTGCATTGCAAGATGATTTTTATTTGAATCTTGTTGACTGGTCTTCGCATAATGTGTTGGCTGTGGGATTGGGGAATTGTGTTTATTTGTGGAATGCTTGTAGTAGTAAGGTGAGTTTTCAATATATATGTATATATATAAAGTTGATGTTGATTAAATTGGTGATTAAAGTTTGATGGAAGTGCAGGTGACTAAGTTGTGTGATTTGGGGGCTGATGATAGCGTTTGTTCGGTTGGGTGGGCGCAACGCGGGACTAATCTTGCCGTTGGGACCAGCAATGGAAAAGTTCAGGTATTTTTCTTTATAGACTTAAACTTGGTGGTGAATCTTTGTAGAATGTATGTTATTCGCGTGCAGAATAGTAGTTTTGTTTTATAAGGTGGTGCCTGTGTCTATTAATCATAGTTTGATTGGTACGAAAACATACAAGAATGCGATGGTTTTATCATGTGAAGCATGGTTTCTAGGTTGTATAGGTATATATGTTAAGACCAGAATGTAAGCCTGTATGGACCATCCTTATTCACATTGAGGATATGATTCGTTGTTTGACTTCTGTTAGTGTAACCAAGGACCACCAAAGAGAAAAAGAAAAGAAATTTGTAGCATGCTAGATCGACATGAGTAAATGGGTCATGAATTTTTATGAAATTATAATAATTATATATCCATTATGAATGATATAGCCTAGTTTAAAGTGGGTTTGTAAAGTTCTAGATATATCTGCTTAAGCTTAGGGAACCAAATAAATAAATATGTGTCTTTATATAAGTTTTGGTGACGTAACAGTTGTTTTTTAAAGTATCATTTTTTACAAAGCAGATGTCAAAGAATAGAAACATACTTTGCTTGGTGGTCCATTATAATAGTGTTACCCTTGTATTTACAGTATATGCAAATTGGGCTAATTGGGTAATTATTTCAATTCCACTGGTTAACTTGTTAAAATTGCTAATACCATTTTTTTTAATTTAATCAATCATTGGTGCTGGTTTGGCATTTTATAGGCAATTGTATGCTTATGTTTAAATTTTATTCAATTATTGTTTTATTAGTATTATAATAATGACATTATTTTGTTATAAAGTCATGAGAAACCCATGACTCCGTTCACTCTCTTGTGCACCTGTCACCCTATCCTATGACCTGCACCGATTCACACACATTAACACGCAAAATCCTGTTAAAACTGATTCACAAATACACACATGTAGTCTTGTACAATCAGTTCTAACATATGAACACACAATTATGAATCCCTGTAAGTCAATTCACGCACACACAAACATAACCTTGTATTAATTCACAAATACAAATACACACACTCTGAAAGCTTAACTAAAGAATTCTAATTAGTAACAAAACATGCTATTGTTTTTAGTTTCAACTTTAACATAAAAAGGATGATGTCAGTAATCAACTTTAACGAATGCTATTGTTTTTAATTTCAAATCAGATTTGGGATGCCTCACGCTGTAAGAGAGTAAGAACGATGGAAGGGCATAGGTTACGTGTCGGAGCACTAGCTTGGAATTCATCAATGCTATCTTCAGGAAGTCGAGATAAAAGCATTCTTCAAAGAGATCCTCGTGCACAAGAAGATTTTGTTAGTAAGCTAAGTGGTCATAAATCAGAGGTAAACTTTTTCAAACTCCAATTTATCATAGTTATTATTAGTTAACATAAATCAGTTTATATACTCCATCCATGATTTCTTTCTTACTTTTACTTGTTAATTGTAGGTCTGTGGACTCAAGTGGTCTTATGATAATCGTGAGTTAGCGTCAGGTGGAAACGATAACAGGGTAAGTGATTAAGCGACTTATATTGTTGATCTCTTCAGGATATTAGTTTAACTTCTTATTTTTTAACCTTTTTTTTGTTTTTACGCAGCTTTTTGTTTGGAACCAACATTCGACACAACCTGTCTTGAAATACTGTGAACATACGGCTGCTGTGAAAGCAATTGCGTGGTCCCCACATATTTATGGACTTCTGGCCTCTGGTGGAGGTACTGCTGATCGTTGTATTCGGTTTTGGAACACAACCACCAATTCTCACCTGAGCTGCATGGATACTGGTAGCCAGGTAATCTTTCTCAATTATATATTTCGACTTCTTCAAAATTTTTAAGCGAAAGTTATCATTATGGCTCTCGTGACTAAAAGGATTGTCTGAGTAATGTAATTCTTCTCATAAAGATTTATAGAGTAAAATGCCATTTTTGTCCCTGAGGTTTGGCCAGTTTTGCGACTT
>JARYGA010007558.1:0-10489 GCA_030545235.1 Helianthus tuberosus
CTTTGCCAAGTGCAAAGATGACAAGAAATCCACTTCGGGCTATATCTTTATGTTAGCAGGCGGCCCTATCTCATGGAAGAGTCATAAACAACAGTTGACCATAACTTCCACAATGATGGCATAGTACATTGCTGTTTATAACGCAACCTGTCATGGAATGTTGCTTAGAAATCTGATCACTGGACTCAAAATCGTTAATTCCATTTCTAGACCATTGAAGCTTTATTGTGATAATTCAGCTGCCGTTAGTTTCTCGAACAGTAACAGTTCGACTTGAGCTGGTTTATATCTCGATACAAAATATATGTTTGTACGAGAATGAGTTGGGGAAAATAATCTTTGTATCGAGTATATTAGTACTAAAGATATGCTTGCGGATCCGATGACTAAAGGTCTCCCTCCTAAGGTTTACGAAGAACGTGTTAGAAATATGGGATTTAGTAAAGACCTTATTTAAGCATATTGTACTAGATTATGTTTTATGATTAATGAAATTTCCTCAGTTTGATTTTGTATGTCTCTTAGAATATGTTCAACCGGTATAATGGCATATAGACAAATGAAGTTATAAATCAAACAAATGGCTTATGCGTATTTTGATCATGACGATTAGGTTTTAAATTAAGGCTATAGTATGACTAATGGGGGTCCTGACTCGCATAATGATTCAACGGCTGTATTTCTCTGCTATAGTACTTGTTTAAGGCTAAAATGAGTGTTAACTCCTGATCAGGCTTATCTAATACTCATAGTAAATGATTACTCGGCTAAGTGGGAGAATGTAAGATTAAATATATTATGTTTAATATTTAATCTATAGCCATTATAATCATTTACATAATATAGATCAAAATATATAATAACCTATTAAATAATTAGTTGGTAATTGTTGATGGACCATATTACCCTTATTAACTAATTAGGTTTCCTCCTGGGTGCTTATATAAGGAGAATTATGTAGAGGTTAAAGTGTTACTCAGTTACACACTTAATCAGATAACCTAATCATAACATCATCATCATCGACCTCCTCTCCTATAACCGATTATCATCAGTTAGCACCCTAAGGAGGAACCAGATCACACTAACAATTATGTCGAACGGGATGTCATCTTCTCTGACTGGATTCTCCACTGCACTGTCTGCTGTAACAGGTATGTTTTCATGTTTTCCATTATGATTAAACAGAACTGATCCAACATCATTTATATGTGTTCATGCATTGATTTGGGTTAAATTAAGCTTCAATTTGTTGATTTTGGGCGAACTAGGGTTTCACCTATTTTGGTCTCCTGTTGATCGATCCAGAACACACACTGTGTGTGTATGTGTTTTGTTATAGATTTTTCTTTTTAAATAATTCACTTTCTAGCTTGTCCATTTTTGGTCCCTCAACTATCCAAGATTTATAAAAGACCCACTAGTTCATGCTTATATATTGTCTTAAAAACAATTAACTAACTAGGTTGATTATTCCTAGTTAATTTAGTGTGTTACGGGAGTTATAACCCGTTTATTTTAAGTCCCGTTAACTCGGGCTCCTTATAACTTTGTTTTCTCAAAACTTTTATTCTCCTTTTTAACTAATATTAGGGTTATTTGTTTAAGTCCTAATATTCACCGGGTTAAATTTTACCACTAACTGTATTTTACCCGTTCATTATTATTAAAGAGGTTTGATTACCAAGCCCGTTTTCAAGGTGTTACATTGTGACTTTTAAATGTTAATACCTTAACTCTCTCCCACGTATTTTAAATTTTCATACATTTTAAATTAAATTAATATATATAAAAAAATTAATTCTAGCCGGCTCAGAGCTGAGCCGAGCTTTTTTTGAGCGAGCCACGGGCCGCGGACTTTCTGAATAGTGAAACGAGGGATAGTCACTGATGAAAACGGCATATCGACACAGGTTCAAGTAAATTCGGTTGATAACAAATCGAAGAGCGCATCAATGCAACTTTAATAGTATTAGGGTTATAGTATTTAGAGTTAATTACATAGTTAGTCCCTGTGGTTTGCACAAAATAACATACTTAGGTACTAATAGTTTAAAATCACCTTCTAAGGTATTAACTTTTCATTTTGTAACATTTGGAGGTATTAACTTCTAGGGTATTAACATAGTTAGTCCCTGTGGTTTGTACAAAATAACATACTTAGGTACTAATAAAATGTGATTTTAAACCTACAAATAACGTTAATACCTCCAAACGTTACAAAATGAAAAGTTAATACCCTAGAATGTGATTTTAAACTATTAGTACATGAGTATGTTATTTTGTGCAAACCACATGGACTAACTATGTAATTAACTCTGGTATTTATTCTTATACTTGATTATAATTCTGAATATATGAAACACAAAAGTGTTATGTTAAATACTTTAACACTATGTCTCTATATTGGTAACGAATTAATTTTTATTGTTTAGAATCGAATAATAGTTAAAAGACAACATCTTTCTTTTCTGCATCTCATTTAATGCTGTGAAAAGAAATGTGATTGATATGAAACTTAAAATGGGTGGGGTTTCAGCGACACTTTTTGTGTTTTTCATAAACGTTTTTTAGATTAAATACTGTTAGAATAATAACATATATATTTGAATAGGGTCATGCTATTTCCACACGCAGGAAATTATTTTCACACCTCGAAGCGCCGCGCTATGGCCATAGCGGGGCGCTTCGGTCGACAAAAGGTGCTTCGATTGACGTTTGAGACATTCGCTACTGTTTGAGAGACATAAAGCTGATTATGATGTTTGTCGTTAACCCTAAGCGCCGCGCTTTGGCCATAGCGCGGCGCTTCGACCCAAATTTTCACTTTTAAAAAGCAAGCTACTGATTGAAGACCCCTTCTTCTTCAGAAAACTTCATTTCTTATCGTTCGAGACGTTGTTTACAAACATACGTGGGTATTCGAGTGTTTTGTTGTTTGTTGTTTACAAAAAACGATGTCGTGGTTAAACAACTATATTTTCGGTCAATATTCTGACGAGACAGTTGTTCCTGATTCTTACGAGGGGACCGCTATTTCTGACTCGTATGAGAAACCGGTCTCGTCCAACTTGAGGGAGGCAGAGGTTGTATCTGGCATTCATTATCGTGATAACACGGTGACGTTGGATTTGAATACCCCTGTGGAGGACCCTTACGCACAACAAGGTTATTCGAATTTCAGTTACGGTGGCGAGTACAGCTTTGTACAGCAGGAGTGTGGTCCAAACGACAGTTACGGTTGTCAACAGAGCTTACAAGGTTATTCGAATTTCGGTTACGGTGGCGAGCACAACTTTGAACATCAAGTATATTCGGACCTCGGTGACGATGGTGAGCCGGGGGATGTGTCTGTTGACGAGGAAGGCTGTTACCCGGTTACGTTTTCGTTTGATACAACGCAGACCTTTTCGTCACGTAAAGAGTTGGTGCGTTGGGTACAAGACACGGCAAAAGACAACGGTTACCTCATTGTGACTAAGAGGTCGAATAAAAGATGAGAGAATTACAAGATTTGGTTTCAATGTACTTTTGGTGGGGAGCATAAGAGTATAGCTACACAGAGGAAAACGGGTAGCAAGAAAATAGGCTGCCCGTTCGAGATGATCGGGTTTTCGGAATCATCCGGAAGTGTTTGGAGGATCGAGGTGACGAAGGCGAAGCATAACCACACTCCTATTGAAAACTTAGAGGGTCACGCGTATGTGAGAAGGCTTTCTTCGGAGGATACAAAACTGGTTAAGGAGCTGGCAGAGCAAGACATTCCCAACCAAAGTATCTGGCGAACGCTGACAAAAAACAATCCGGCTAGAAAGCTTATTCCGAAAGATATACACAACGCTGTTCAGAAGATCAACGCCGAAAAAAATGTCGGTAAGTCTCCGATGCAAAAACTTGAAAGCATTCTTCTCGAAAAAAATTACACTTATTACATGCGCACGAATGAGATATCAAACGAAGTTGAAGATGTCTTCTTTGTTCACGAAAGATCATTCAATATGTGGTGTGCCTTCCCGCATGTGCTAATTATTGACGCCACCTACAAAACGAACATGTACAACCTGCCATTTGTTCAGGTCGTAGGCATGACGTCGACAAACAAATCGTTTACGGCTGCTTGTGCGGTAATTTCCGCTGAGAAGTCAGAGAACTACCTATGGGTGTTGCAGAGGATCAAGTCTATGCTGGTAGGATGTATGGAACCGCGCGTGATTTTAACAGACAGGGATTTTGCGCTAATGAACGCGTGTGAACAAGTTTTTCCAAAAGCGCATAAGTATCTTTGTCGGTTCCATATTCAACAAAATATTAATAAGAACAGCAAGAAGAAATTCTCTGACAAGGATTGGAAAGAATTCGTACGTAGTTTTTGGTTATTGTGCGAGTCTACGACCGAGGAAATATACAGGTATAACTTGGAAAACCTTGAAGCACAGCTGAAAGAAGATGACCGTGAACGTAGGTATTTCTTACATAATTATGTTCAAATTTTTATATAATAACAAAAACTGACTATTTACGTTTTTTTTAATTTTAGAGGTTTTTGATTATATGAACAAAATCCTGGTTGGATCCGTACCGTGAAAAGTTTGTATCATGCTGGATTAACAAAACTATCAACTTTCACCAAACTACGACCAACAGGGTTGAGGGCATGCATGCAACACTAAAAAGTCACTTTCCAAGTCATCGCAACACACTGGATAAACTTGTACTGTATGTCGATCATGTTGTTGATAGACAATACACCGAGATTAGTAGTAGCTTTGAAACAAGCCTCCGAAAAGTGATGACGCACCACAAGAAGCAGCCCATGCTTGCATATATTCTCAGAAAGGTTTCAATATATGCGATTGAGCTTTTGAGTAGGGAACTACAACGTAAGGAAGACGGGTTGAGAGCCTACGGTGCAAGCTGTGGTTGCCAACTTTTTACCAGCTGTGGTTTGCCATGTGCCTGTCGTTTGGAAAAGTTGGAAAATAAAGGTAATTAATATCTTTGACCTTTCTCGTTATGATTTTGCCACCTAATTTGTTTTCATCCACAGGTCAGCAACTCCGGATCACACACATAGACGTGTTCTAGAAGAAGCTTAACTTCAAGCCTGCAAAGAAAAACATAGAGGATATCGATGTAGACGCGGAATTTGAAAAATTGAAACAAAAGATCGATCCAACACCCCCTCAGGTGAAAAGGAGCTTCTTTGAAAAGTTTCAGCAAATCCTCAATCCAGGGAACAATAACAAAAAACCTCCTGCTGTTCTGAAGAAAACTCGTGGTCGCCCAACATTGAAAAATAAGGAAGAAAGAAAGGTTGAAGCCGCTATAAAAAGCTCGTACATTCCGTCGGAAGAAACTAGGGTCGAGGCCTCAGATGATCTTCCCCGTCACAGCTCGTACATATCACTCGAAAATTCTAGAAGACAAAAGAATACCAAACCGATCAACCTGCACCCTGATTTCCCGATGATCAAGCTCGGTCCTAAGACGGATATAGCGATCCGCAACTACGCATCTCAGATTCCCGAAGTGATCCATCCATACATCGTTAGAATAAAGGACGTGAAACCAGATGGTCATTGTGGGTTTCGATCGGTGGCTGTTGGGTTAGGAGTGAAACAAAATTCATATTTGATGATCCAGAAACAACTTATAAAGGAGTTACGTACGAACGAATCGCTTTGGAGGCAGTTTTTCGATCCGGAAAACATAGGACATTATGATGCGCTGCTTAGACGGATCAATTTCAAGGGGGTGGGACGAGCAGATATCGAAAATTACATGACGATGCCTGATACGGGGTTTCTTATTGCCCAACGATACGGTGTGATTGTTCACAGCTTCGACATGCGTGGGAGCTGTACAATTTTCCCTCTGCTGAGCGGGCCAAACGAAGCTGAGGAACCTCACCTGGTGGTTGCGGTTGTGTTCGTCGACCATTGGCATTTCATACATGTAGAGCTTGGAGGTTGTTATCCAATGCCTCCCCCAAACCCACTCTGGACAGCACACAGAACAGAGCGCGCAGCAGCCTGGCATACATTATACAGGGATCAGATCAACACGTACGAAATGCTTACGTATCGTGCCCCTGACCTTAATGTAACCCCATATGTTCACGATATAGGTTAAATGTGTTTAATAATATCCGAATGTCACCGACACGACCCAATCAGATTCAATACGCACTTGTACGACCCAAAATGACAATATACATCATAATACTACAATTAATAAAAAAATACGTCATGTTCATGTACGGTAGGCGGCTGATACACATAACACCTCTCACAGGAGTACTTGTGCTTTCAAACCAAAATGATACGATATAACGGAATAAGACATCATACGTAACCGATTTGATCCGGAACTTGCAGTATAGTCCATATATAATAAAAAATGATGTATAATGGAAAAAACGAAAAGTTTAGACTATTATCGACGCGTTTGTGAATTAAAAACAATTTAAAAAAATAAAAAAATGAACCAAAACGCCCCGCTTTGACCTAAGCGACCCGCTTTGACCTCAAAGCGCCGCGCTATGGCCATAGCGGGGCGCTTCGATCCCTCGCTATAGCTGAAGCGTTGCAGCTTCTCCCCCATTTCAAACCAAACACACAAACACACACTTGTGGTGCGATTTACACACACTTGAGCCGGATCGAACTTCATTTCACCCGTTTCACCCGCTAAAAGGTACGATCGAACTTCATTTCATGTTTTGGTTCAAGTTATGTGTGTCAGTTTGTTTGATTTTTGTTTGATTTGGGCGTGGGGATCGATCTGGTGGGCTGTTCTTCATCACGAAGAACCAAAGCGCCGCGCCGAGGCCAAAGCGCGGCGCCTTGGTTCATGTTTATTTTTTTTTTAATATTATTTGTTTAATATTATTTGTTTATTTATTTATTATTTATATTTAATATTATTTATTTATTATTTATATTTAATATTATTTGTTTATTATTTAAATTGTTTAAATAATATAATTTATTTATTATTATATTTAATATTATTTATTATTTATATTTAATATTATTTTTTTATTTCAACGTGCAGAGATGGATTCCTCCGATGACGAGATTGAGCATATGGAGGCTGAGGGAGTGGTGGGAGATGAGGGAGAGCAGGGAGAGCCGACATGTCCGTACCTGCAGTTTCCGCCGGGGTCACGGGCGAGGGGGAGATGCGCGAGGTTGCGCACCATCCCCATTGGGGAGCATGTAGGGATAGACTGGGGCCTGCTGGAGACCGTGGGAGAGGCCGCGCGGGCGCGTGAGATAGTTGGACTAGATACTCCTTGGTCTCGCCTATTTGAGTTAGCGATGGAGGACTCGTACCCTGAGCTTACGTGGGAGTTTCTTTCCACGTTTACATACGCGCCGCATCCGGCGGATTACGTGGAGGACCCGGATTTTCCAGTCCACGAGGTTACATTCCGTCTCGCCGGTCAGCAGTTTGAGATGAGTGTACGGCAGTTTGCTGTCCATACAGGTTTGTTTAAATAATATTATTTATTATTTTATATTTAATATCATTTGTTTATTTAATGTTATTTGTTTATTTAATATTATTTGTTTATTATTATTATTTGTTTATTTAATGTTATTTGTTTATTTAATATTATTTGTTTATTATTATTATTTGTTTATTTAATATTATTTGTTTATACAGGTTTGTACACAGAGGCCGAGCTTGATACTGATTTATATACGCAGGCAGTTACGATGATGGACAGGCAGACGCTTATCAGTTTCTGGAGGGTCATTTCCAGGGTTCCCTTTGGGAGATCCTGGCAAAAGGCCACCACCATCAAAGACCCCTTGTTCCGATACCTGCACCATGTTATCGCGGCAACTATCGTGCCGCGGGGTGCCAGCAGGGAGAAGGTCAACCTCAGTGACCTTTTCTTTCTATACTGCCTACTGCGACGACAGCCCTGCGATCTAGCAGCCAGCCTGGCAGATTACTTTGCCACAGCATACCACCGGCAGCTCTGCGGGTGGGTGCACACTGGCTCATTCATCACCGCCATCGCACGCTCGCTCGGGATCGTGCCCGAGGGAGATCCGGTGCTGTCCGATCCGGTCCCGTCTACCAGGTTGGGCCGCGCGTCAGTTTCTAGCATGCAGATCACCCGTCACTTTGATGTTGGTCTGAGGTTTAGGGGCGAAAACGGGCTGATTTGGCAGCCGGAGCCGTTGCCGGAGGTCATCCCGGTTGTTATTGAGGTGAGGGCTGGAGTGTTGGCCCCTCCTGATGTTCAGGCGGCCGCTCGGCAGGCTCAGCTACAGGCTCTGGGACTCGATGAGTTCCCGGGCCAGCCTCAGGCTGAGGCTCAGGCTGAGGCTCAGGCTCAGCCTCAGGCTCAGCCTGTATTAGAGGATCCGGCTCAGGAGGAGCATATCGAGGAGATCCCGGTACCACCAGTTCAGCCAGCTCCTGAGCCGCCACAGTACCCGCAGCACGTTTACGCTGACCTGCCTCCGGTAGCGCGTGAGGTGGCTCGGGACTTCAACCGGCGCCTCAGACGCCAGGCCGCACGCCAGGACTGGATCATCGAGACGCTCGTTTCTCTACGAGAGCTCGCTGGGTTGCCTCCACTTCCCCTCCCACCGTCCCCACCGCACGAGGATTAGTATCTTAGTTTGTTTGTATAGTGTTTTGTTATGTATTATGCAGTCAGTTGTACCTTTTTGTTTTGTATGTACAAACTGATATATATATATATATATATATATATATATATATATATATATATATATATTGCAGTTAATCTTCTATTTACATCACGTTGGTTTTGGATTGTTTACGTTTAATTCTTATGGTTTTCTGTACAATTTATTTAACGTGTTCGTTTAATTTAACAAAATAAACTAGGTTAACAGTTTATAAAGACGCACTTATATTATATACGTTCTATAAAAATAATGACGTAAAAAACGTAATTATAAAACAACGTATTATAAAGGCCACCCATTAATTTTACTCAAATACAATTTTTTCCTCCAAAAAACACTACCAAACTAACCCACATCCCACCTATTTAAAAAAAAAACAACACAAATTCCAGCCAATGTTTTTTGTCTTTTTGCACACTCGAAGCGCCCCGCTTTGGCCATAGCGGGGCGCTTCGAGTGTGCAAAAAGACAAAGGCCGTGTGCGAATAGACCAGGCCATTTGAATAATTCAATTTCAAAGTCACTTTTCCCTAGTTAATTTTAATTTCTATTTTCCCATTCAACCTATTAGATATTAGATATTAGTCCATATCAACCGGTTCATAAATAAAGAGGTCGAAATTGCTACATCTAATTTAGTTACTTTACCTAAGTTTTTTTACATTTGAGATCCCCAAAACGAGTTATTTAAAATTTGTGACTTTTAGCTGAATCTATATTCAATAGAGTGATTGAAATCTTGACAATTTATTTTCCAAATTTTTATCTTTAAGAAAAGAATGAAAAGCGCTGATTGGTAACCACCATTGCTGAAAGTGGGACCAAAAATGTTTCTACAACAACATGTTGTCTAGCAGAAAGTGGGACCAAAAATGTTTCTAGAGCGACATCTTGTCTAATAAGCAGCTTCGCGGAAACTTAAGAAGGCATATAATATCATCATTTTGGTTTTGTACTATCTTTTAGATGTAGAATTGGATATTAGATATTAGTCCAGCATTAACGAATTTTGAATAATCGAAGCTCGGTGCCTCGGTTATGTTGCCCGCTCCGCCTTCAAGATAATCCTCAATGTGTTTATGAGCTTTAATTCTAACAAACTGTGATACACGTTCTTATTATATCATTAACTTTGATTTGGTTATGGTCTCTGTGTCATGGCATCGTGTTTATGTCCATTAAAACAAGTAGTCTATGTCATAGTATGAGTTGTTGCAATCATGTGATTCACAACCATCCCGCTTTTACTTTCTATGCACACAATTCATTTAGATTAAGGGTGTATGTGTATCCGTTTTTAGCTCAATCTAAGCTTGTTAGTGCTTGATGTTGGCGATATGTAGCCTCCGGCCCAATGGCGAATCTAGCCCAACACTTCAGGGGTATCTCTAAAAAAATTTAAGCCATACATTCATGCAATCAGTGGCCTTTGAACAACCCCCCCCCCCCCCCCCCACCCCCCCAACCCCAACAATTATTTTGTTTAAAAATCTTCTACCGCTACCAAGTTTATTATCCAAAAATTTATACCGTATTTTCGTATGTAGTTAAAAAAATGTGAAGAACGGGCGATTAGTAAGTTTTTGTAATTGTTTATAAAAATTAGGTAAAGTTTGTTACTACTATATATATAAATCAAAGTTGAGGGTTTTATTGTATCAATGGCCCATGATAAATTCGGTTATTAGATAATAACTAGTTTTTTTTACCCGCCGCGCGTTGCGGCGGCGCTGTACAGAACATGATAAATTATAGAATACAATCAACCATACTCGTTTCCGAGCTAAATTTAAGTTGAAACGTAAAGTATT